>MJUU01043138.1:51190-76876 GCA_002080025.1 Modiolus philippinarum
CTGAATCCGGAAGGATACACACTTTGTGAGAAAAATATATCAAACAATAGACGAAAATGAACAGTACACAATTGATTAAGTTTATATTTTGACAATTATCCGTGTCTTTATCAAAACACAATAACAAATAAAGATTAAATCAAACAAATACTATGTACAAAAATAAATCTAAACAAGATATTTAGAACCACATTCTGGACGCTGGTTAACACAAACGTAATACGGGATGAATGCCCGAAGGGAAAGACAGAAAAAAAATTGTCGGTAACTGTACGTCGGTAAATAATATTTAGCAAAATCAATAATTGAAGTCACTGGTTAAGAGTTACATTGTTTTTTTAGGTCTTGTAAACGGTAGTTTACCGTTTACTAGAACTAAAAAAACACCTGCTCAATAAGGGTTATAATGACAAAAATATCGAGAGTTCTTTTGAAAAAAGTGACAATATTGACCACAATTCTTTGCTTGTATACAAAGATAAAAGTAGTCAAAATAAAAGACCACCCCTAGTTGTAACTCACCAAGTCTCAAAGTACTACCATCTACAATTTGTAAGAATTGGAGTTTAATCGCGATAGATCCAAAGTTGAAAAAGACTTTTCCAGAAAAACCAGTTTTGGCCTATGGGAAACCAAAAGGCATACGAGACATCCTAGTTAAATCCAAAATATAGAATAAACCCCAATCACCAGATGGTTACAATCCTTGCAACCGTAACAACTGTAAGTGTTGTAAATCTGCAGTCATTGCTGATACATTTAAAAGTAGTGTCACCCAAGAAACTTACAAAATTTTCTCACCTGTATCCTGTATTTATTGACTTATGGTTTATGCAGTTAACATCAGGTTAAACAACCACCGCTCATCCTGTATCGCGCCATCTCCAATCAACAGGACATATTTTTGAAGATATCAAAGAAAATCATTGAAGAAAACGATCAATGGGATGACTCAAGAAGGGATTTGCGAGGAAAATGTTTGGGTCCACCAGCTATGTAAGACCATGACCAAATGAATTCAACAGTAACAAAAAAATAAAAAGAACATTTTTTTCAGCGTAAAACAGTTATGTTAACATCTTTTTCATTTTATTGTATTTATTTTTTTTCCTACTTTATATTTACAATTTTAAGCTTTCTATGTTACAAAGAATTGCAATATATATGTTTCAATTTTCATTGTAAGTGTAATGGAACAAACCATTTTTTTTATTTCACATGCAAACACGTGCGTAGAAAATGCATTAGCCTGACGAACCATGTGGAAGGGCGAAAATTCGCTATAAATTTAGCATCAATTTACATTTATTATTTGTTGTTATCATTATTTTATACATATACTTATATATATATATATACACACAAAGCATACCGACCCTATATGGTAAGAATGGAAGAGTGAATTAGCTGCCTTTGGGTATATTGATTTCAGTATAATGCCTAAAGGGAGGGGTAAATGACAAAGATTAAGGGAGCAAAGGATTCATTGTTCCATTGATTCACAATGCACTTACTATTACATATGAAAAAGAAAGGAAATGGGGTAAATGTCAAGAAGGCACATCCCATCTCCAGGTTAAAACGGTAAAACAAAGCATCTAAGGGTCACCGTACGGATCCTCACACCATATTGCAAGCCTTAAATGGTCCCAAAAAGTAAAAAAGTGAATACATCGATGGAAACAAACCACATCCAAAAACTCAAATATCAAGAAACTAAAAATTTATTTGAAGACAAGGACAAACCAATGAATAACATATTCCTGACTTTGGACAGGCGCAAAAACTGCGGTGGGGTTAAACTTGTTTTCTTTTGCAATGCCAAATACTGAAAATAGGATTTTTTTTTTAATTTAGTTACTGTATAGCATTGAGGAGCTGATACACATTTTTGCCAATAAAAACCAGAAGTAAAGATTTAACAACAAAGCTGTATTAATATCCTTCATGGATAAGTTTGTTCAACCCATCAGTAAGTTTGGAAGGACAATTTTTTTTTAATTTATGCGCTTTGTAAAGGATATTTCCATAGAAGTGTGGATGTGAAACGCCCTGTTGTATAAAAGCCCTGCATGTAGAACCAAATTTTCTTAACAAGTCAATGTATCTATAATAAAATTTAAAATATAGAAACGTTTTTACTAATTTATGATATCTTAACCCTTGATACAAAAGGTTTTCAGTAAGACAAAGATTTCGGTCGTTGAAGTCAGAAATAACACTACATACTCCTGCATAGCATATCGAACAAGTTACGAAATGCAGACCCTTTAGGAAGGGGCTAACGGAACATCGCCGTCGAAATGGAGAAAATTAACTACAGGGAAAGAGAAGAAACTTTAGTGGTTATTTCCGGTTAAACCGGTTTATGGTTACCCAAACCTACCCTTTTTCTATCCCGTTTCCCTACAGTTTAATAAACATACGAATAAAACCCTATTATTTGAAGGGAAAAGAATATGACAAAACGTTATTTAGAAAGATGGGTTAAAGAGTGCTCGCCGGTTAACTGCCGGCTAGCTCAAAAAACCTAGTCTGCTGGTAAAACAGCATGTTTTTATATTTTGTTGTTCGATGTCCTAGGAATTTTCATCAATTACTAAAAAGATATTGATGCATACATCGGCAAACGAATACCGAAGCAAGAACGAGGAAAGGGGAAATTCTAAAATCATAAATCCAACATTACGGAAATTCACAGCAACACGAATTGAGACAGTATGACGAAGACAAAACAAATAAACAAAAATGAACAAGAACGCCACAAAACTAAAGCACTAGCAATGTGGACCCCTGTAAAAACTGAGGTATCATTAGGTGCTCCGGAAGGGTAAGCATGATCTGCTCAACGAAGTTAGCTATATTTTGCGTTCTAGTGCAATTTACATTTTAGCCCAGATTTCTCTTTTCATCGGTTGCTTCACAATTATTTCACTACACAGGCTCATATCAATATTTCTATAGGTTTGACTTCAAACTGAAAGTATACAAGCAGAATGAAAGATTCTTTTGACTACATTACTGTGGAATTTCCAATTTTTTGAAATCACACATTCATGCAATTGCTTTGTTCATGTTAAGTCCAAGTTGAAACCTAGTAGTAATAAGAGTCTCTAAAGAGCCTATATTGCTCCTCTAGATCACAGCTGGTATTAACAGTCCAATAAGCCCCTATTGGAAAAAGACAATTTTTTAGATTTGTTTATGAACATCTCTGTAAGCCAGTTTACAGTTAAACTGTAACTTTGTTCCCTGCCATTTTGACAGAATCCTCATTTACAAAACCACTGTGGCTAATCGAAGCCGGCAAAATACGTTTTGTCTCAATGTTTTCTATACGTTGGAGCAATAACGGGCCACAATTATGATTGACTTTAGTAATTTAAAGACAAGATACAAGCTAATCATCGGCTAATCGGTGCAATTGAAAGAATTTTATTCATATAAAACATGTATAAATTACTGAATTCTAAAGTTTACTCATTTAACCTTTTAACATTGTAGATATCAGCAACTGTTTTTGTGACCGGAATTAAAAATTTCACCGAAATCACAAAAATAATTCAGTTTTCTCGCTTAAGTAACATTGAGTGATTGTTAAGATCTGTGCGAATAATCAACCTGTGTTTTATTTTCACTAAAACAGCAACATCTTATATTCCAATGTTGATATACAGCTTTTAAAAGAAAAAGAAACTGATCGTATTCTACGTATTAGTTTAAAATATTTGTTCATGTCTGTATGTAATGTTGACTGTTATTCTCAGACGGATGAGAATTTCAAATGTTTGTCCATGACCGTGAGCGACGTCGATAGACAATAACAGTCCAGGAATTTTTAAGAATGTTTGAGATCTTCTCCCATTATAAGTATCACCAGCAGTCTGACAGAGTCATGAAAAGACTTGGTAATTTTTTGTCAACGACTGTCAGTGTCATTTGAAGTAATTGACAGACAAACACAGCATATTTTATAGTTGTTCAGCCCTTGACAGTGGAAGAACGACTGTCACTGGTACATAGTCATTTTTTGGTCATAGCGATGGATGACTCGTGACTAAAAAACAGTCTCGAGTTATCTTCAGGACACAAGCTTCAAATATTGCTCCTCAGCAAGGTACAAGAAAGATAAGTTTAAGAGAGATAACGACCGATTAGAAAAATCTCACATTTCAAACGAATGTCGATCTTGACATTTAGCAATGAATTCCGCTCACACCTGTGCTAGGGGCCGTCTTGAACTTACTATGAGGTATGAGCATATCTCATTGTTGAAGGCGTCGTGGTGTCTTCAAGATAAAGAACCGCAATAAAAGCGTTGTTCCATTGCTTGGTTTTCCAATGTAATTGTACAGACTGTCTCGTTTGCATTTACTACATATCCCTTCATTATTTATAGCATTTCGAGAGAGAAAATGCCAGGTTTCTCTTTTTGTGACTCTTGCATGACATAAATCAAAAAACTATCTGAATTCGTAAAAGAACATTTTACAATTAGATATCACAGTTTTTGTTATAAAAATGTCATAAATTTGTGAATTAATGCAATCTGTTCTCACAATTTCAAAAATTCGTTATTTTTGCATTTTTGCATTGTTTTTTTTTTTTTTTTTTTTTTTTTTTTTTTTGCTAAAGCGGATTCCTCAATTTTTACAACGTCATAACGAATTCGCCGTTTCAGGAAATAAAGCATTGCGTGTAGAGCGTACAAGAAAATATGTTGATTTGTCATGTATGTAAAAAAAAGAAACGTCACTGGGTAAGAATTGATTGTTCAAACACCAAAATTTGAAATACGATCACTGTACCCAAATTACAAGATTATAAGATTTGCTATAACGAACTCAAAAATTTGTTATAGCGAATTAAATTCATTAAAACTGATTCTAGAATTCGTTTTATCGAATTCAAAAATATTTTTGGTATATGGGCTTCCGTAATTTTTTAATTATGGGTTATCAAATTGTTATGGCTTCGCCACGAAAAGTCGGGGTATATTGTTTTACCCTTGTTTGTCCGTCCAACCGTACGAATAAAAACACAACTCTTGGTGTTTTTCAAACCCTTTGCAAGCAAATTTCTACAACTGCAATGGAATCTTACTTAGAATGAGAAGCTGTATACACATTCATCTTTTGGAATTTTCAAAAAGGCCGCCATTACAATGGAAACAGAAAAAGGGCAGAAAAATTAAAAGTACCTCAAATTGGATGAAACTTTACAGGAAGGTTGCCTACCAACCATAGAAATGATTTTAGGGCACATCACATTGAGATATGGTTGCTGCTCGAAATTATGAAAGAGAGATAATTCACCTTTGTTTGTTTTCTGGGAAAAAAAGAGGAGGTATATCATCAGTTCCATATATTTACTCTGTCTACACCAGTATTCTGTCTACACAAACTTAAATTAGCACTTGCCATATTGATTTAGGGTTCAGTGATAGGGGGCATAATCTGTTGCCATTCATTGCGACACCTCTAGTTTTTCTATTATTATGCTGCTGATGAATATTCTACGAAAGGATATGGAGTAAATGAACATGAGACCATAACACATATGTTAACTCCAACTTAAATAATTTTAATGAGCTGTATGGCTATTTCGGAAAGTAATTCCTCATCAGCAGCACTAGAACCCAATCTAAGGAAATCCATAATTTCAAAAAATGTTGAAATGCATAAAACCAAACAAAATCCGAATAATCAGTAATATCAAATATAGCTAAGGACAAAACTACGATAGATGGAGTTAATCCTTCGGTTTTAGAATTTACATAAATTTAGATAATAGTAATTGAATAAAGTGTCCACATGAGGTATTATCACATGTACAAGTACACCATATCTAAGAAAAATAAAGAGCATACATTTCTACCACGGGGATTTGTTTTACCAACTCCACACTGCAATAAAAGACAAACTCCTGTATTAAATATTCTACGAAAGGATATGGAGTAAATAAACATGAGACCATAACACATATGTTAACTCCAACTAAAATAATTTTAATGAGCTGAATGGCCATTTCGGAAATTAATTCCTTATCAGCAGCGCTAGAACCCAAACTAAGGAAATCCATAATTTCAAAAAAAGTTGAAATGCATAAAACCAAACGAAATCCGAAGAATCAGTAATATCAAATATAGTTTATAGTAAACACGTTTACAGCATTACAAAATTAACTATTTGTTATACAATTTGAGCATTTTTGTATTTTAAAATCATTGGAAAAGTTAAAACTGATAGTATAATAGTACTTATCAAATGCTTTTAAAACACAAGTTCTCAAATATATGTTTATCATTTGATTTCTTAAATTAATGAAATATTTATTTCTTTATGTTTGCCATATGTTTTGCAAACATGTTTTACATATGACTGAATTTTTTTTTAATTTTGGTTGTAATCTTTAGTACCATTTCTCGTAATAAGCATATTATAAAGATAAGCGAAATAAAAAAGTTGCGGCATCTTGGCCAGTTTGTGGGCTCCGTCTACAGGGCAGAGAGGGTGCGTTCCAACTAGGTATGTAGGTGAATACTCTGTCTTTGCGGGTAGCGAACCATTGTAGACAAAAGCTTCAAAATGAGTCCCGCCGTGCGCGGTCCCGGCTGAAGAATAGGCCCGCAGCATCCTCTGAGCTTGGAGTATGAGCCATCCTAACAGAGGACCCCGAGGGAACCCCGGGATATAGAAATAGGACCCAGTATCTCCGGCTTGCGGGGTGTGACCCCTCCTAAACGGAGGCTGACCCCGAGGGTCCCGGGATATAGAAATAGGACCCATTCCGTGGTTGTGCGGGATTAATAAATACACAACCCATCTTTCGGATGGGATGTAAATTCAGGTCCACGTGTTGGAAGAAATGCCACGCTTCCTGCACGTTAAAGAACCCTTGTAGCAAGCTCTTTTTGGGGTGGTCCGTAGGTGATCGGCTACAAGGCTAAATTCCCCGCCCTTGACGATTTCACCCTACTTTTCCAGTGGCAGTCAGAATTTCCCGTCCCATGGCCATTTCCATACCCCAAAGTGATTATTTATCAACAAACTTGTTCTCGTCTTGATATAGCTGAAATATTGCTGAGTAGACGTTAAACAATATTCAATCAATCAATCAAAATGAGTCAAATTCATTTAGATGAAAAGAAAAGATCCACTTTGGTTGAAACGAGGGCAAAGTTTCGGTATAGTAATCATATATAACAAACTCAATAATATCATATTTATTTCCAAATCTAAATGTATATTTAATCCTATATCTAAATGACATCAGCAGAAATGTAATGAAAGTTTTTTTTACAAATGCATTGAATTCTCCGATACGGTTTATATGCACTTATCCGGAAACTGCTGTTAAATAGAAAGTTTTGCTCTCATGCAGAAAATAATTTTGCAATTATCCCGAAATCTTTAGAATCATATTTTTCTTTGAATTTAAAATTGTTTCAACCATATTTTTGCAGTAAACAATAAACATTCAATCTTACTTAAATATTATGTCCATTTGAATGAGTACAAAGCCACGGGTATACAGTATTCTTTAAAAAGTAAAATATACATAATACAAGGAATCTTCATTTCGTCATTCGTGCAGCATGAACAAAGAAAGATAACTGCGCAAATTTAAGTTTCGCTTTAAGAACATTTTCCGGATGATTGATTAACCTTATCACTTCAGAAATTGCTCTTAACCCGAAATGCAAATGTAACTTGGTAACTTTTTGAATTATCTTTTTTTCAATGCGGGCATTTTTTTTAATTTGATTTAAAGAATGTCTACATATATGTCAATTTTGATACTAATCCGGAAACTTCTCTTAAAAAGCAAAAGAATTTATAACAACCTTTTTTTTACTTTAGAATGTTAGACGAAATCAAAATTCGGGTAATGTATTCAAAATTTAAGCCTTGATAGTTTACAACAACAGAATTTATATTTAAGGAACGCAACATAACCCCATCCCCCTCAATGTTGCACTAACAAAATAGTGAATATACATAAGTGTATATCAATTTTTCCGATTAAGAGAATACTTGCTGACAAAGACGTACAAATTGTCATCGGGAATTTCAAATTGACTCCATTAACAGTTTTAACGCAAATTATAAGTTACCTTTCAGCTTTGTTGTCGACGAAAACATGTATTTTCAAAATGGATTTTATTTTCAATTAAGGTGTCTGCAGGGTATTAATTTCCTATTATAGAATTTTGTAAAATTTTCTGTGTAGAAACTTAACTGTATTATTGTTCAAAATATAAAATAAAATTTGGGGGTCACCGTGCATTTAAGCGCAAAATCTGAAATTGAAAATTTCAGGATTTTACATAGAAATGATAGGGAAAATGATCATATGGGAGGATAGTTTGAAAAATATATTATAGATTTTTTTCATACTTTGCATGTGTTAAATTATTATTATGTAGTTTACATATAAAAAATAAAAAATAGGGGTCACCGTTGAAATAAGAGAGAAAAATTGCAAAATGTTAATTTCTCTAGTGATATCTTTGTTAAAATATTTTATGAAATTATCTCCCTTGAATAATTTCTGTGTTCTGTATATCCAGCAACAGATTTAAAGCTCTTGTGTTTTAGCTCACGTTTTTCTAACAAAATGTTATAAAAATGATTAAGAATATAAATTTTAAATACATTTGAACTTTCTTTTCATTTAAGATACATATTTTGTTAAATTTCTAAATGAATGAAACCTAAATGAACAATTATTAGACAAAAATGGCAGAATAATACCACTGAGACACCTTAAGGTTTTTTTTCATAAATGTTTAAGGATTGCCCACTTAAACCAATGAAACGGCAAAAATACGCATAAAATATGATTGGGTACATTCGTTTGGATAACTCAAGTTGGATTTACAATTGCTTTAATCTATAATTCTAACATGGCTCTTGTTAATCGTCAACCAGTTTAATACTCGATAACCATATATTTCGCACATGCGCAAATGGTATCGGAACATGAGTAAACGGGATGAAAAACAACAATTTTTTTAATTTTGTTCGTTTTAGTTTAGGAAGGAAATAAAGGTTAAGAACAGTTTTTAACTAAACCATGCCATTCAGACACGTAAATTGTGCATTGTTTTGCTTTCGGTTTGAATTTTGAACTTGCATCTGTTTGAAAACGTCAAGTTGTGTATTGTGACGTCAAATGGACAGCAATGGAGGTTGGAAATCCGCCTTCTCTTAGGTCGCTTCAGAATGGAAAATTCCATTTTCTGTCATATTAGAATCGAAATAATTCATGGCAGGTATATGGTTATTGTCATTTAACCATGGGCTGGGCCTTTATATTCGTAACTTTAATTAATTAATTAACCCCTCGCTAACGCTCTGGGCTAAACTCGATTATAAAGACCCAGCCCATGGTAAAATTTCCAATAGCTATATGAATTATTTCTTAAATATAATAATAAGACACATTTCTAAAATGTATTAACATTTATGCACTTCTATTGTGGCTTTTTTTTTTGTGCCATTCTGTCTTTTCGTCCCTCTAATTTGTGTCTTGTCGTCTTTTCAACCCGCTAATTTGCGTCTTTTCGGCCAGCTAATTTGCGTCTTTTCGCCCCGAAAAGACGAAAAAAAGACGAAAGACACAAGCAAGCCATCATGCACTTTTCTTATTCAGCTGAAAATTTCAACCATGTATTTGAACTTATTTGCATTTATTTTCAAAGAGCGTTAACTTTTCGAGTTTCCTGTTTCCTTCAGTTTCCCTCTATTCCTTTTCGCTGTCGTCCTAGTACTATATTATTAAAACACAAATGGTAATTTTCGAAATATAAACTACCTTTAAAGTATATTTGAATACAATTATTATTGAACAAAGAACGAAATTTACCATTTGTGGCCTGATTCTCAACAATCTAAACTACTTGATATCGAAAAATGTTTTTTTCTATCTTTGCTTGACCAATTTGTATGATTTCGGACAGATTCCAAGATGTGTCATAATGTATAAGAAAATTATACATTACGTATTATACATTACGTAAATTAATTTACGGATAGGATATTTGACTTAAGATGAAGGCGGTAGTATTTAAACTCTAGGCAATTACTTTCTGTTACGTATTCATATATATTGATGGGAAGTTGGCTAGTCCATCTTGCATATCCTATCGAAAGTATTCTATATTCATAAACCTTTCCGTTCAATATTCTGTATTTACTAAAGTACGTTTCGCCGAACTGAGTCTCTCACATTTCATAGATTTCCAAAACTACTCGGTGAGTGCATAATATGAATTGTAGGAAATATAGTACATGTATGAATGATGTTACGGCAACTTTTGCATATTTCGGATTTTTCATAGTGCTGTCCATGGTTGACCTACTCATGTAAAAAACGAGTTATTTTTGTGCTTTTCTATTAGCAGCATTTGTGGTCGTAGAAATCGAGATTTTTATCAATTCTGAAATTTATGACTGATTTTATATTTATTAACATAATACAAATGCAATCATTTACCTACTAGTACTGAAACCATTTTATTTTGGTACCAGTCAGAACTGTTAACTTTGTTCGCAAAAAAAACTCCACCAATTTCCACATGAGCACAGAACAAACAGTAACATGTAAAAACCCATTATAAAAGAATTCCATTGTTGTAGGTGTAATTACATTCAATTTTGAATGAGATATTTTGTTTATACAATCATAGTGTTTAGGGGTGGTGCAAAATAATTGAGAGACCCAGCTAGGTGAAACATACTTTCGTTCAAGTAATAAAGCACTTGCTGCAAATAAACTGTTACAGACATGTTCTTTTCTCGGGGGAAGGGGGAGGGGGGATGGTTTGTGTTCGAGGCCAATTGCGGATCACTAGCTGGTTTTTAACTAAATGCAGGAAAATAGCTTTGTCACTTAAAGTCAAGAAATAGTTCATTTTAGTCATCCACTTAAAGCCTCACATTATCAATTTTAATCAAATTTTTGGGGATCGTGATTGTAAAGAAAATGCCAGATTAGGGATTTTTACACTTGAAAAGCAATAAATCAGGTTGGACAGTCACTCTCGATCTCCCTTCTTTTGATATTCCAACCAAGCATTAGCACGAGTTAAGCCGCAAATTTATGTATATATGCACAAATAAATATTACTCAAATTCTCATGTTTTGTGTACAGTTTTTGTTTAGTTCAAATTAATTTGTACAGCTTTTAGAGCGTAAATAAGAATTCAAAAAGGGAAAAGTGTTTTCCCTTCCAAGAATTTAGAATCCGGTTAACTTAGTGCACAAAGACTGATTTGTATAATCCGTTTATTTATTTACTTTTTTTTAGGGGGGGGGGGGGGGNGGGGGGTTGTTTCGTGCATATAAATATTCTTTAAAAAACACATAAAATGAAATTTAATGTAATGTTATTCACTTATTCACTCTATCCAAAGTGCGAATCGACAAATATATCTTCTACCGTTCCCGTCATGATATTGTACCGTACGCAGAGCGACTTTTGGGAAATATACGACGATGTTTACATTTTGGAAGGACAAGAAGCTTGATTCTCGGTACGCCAATAGAAATTTTTCAAATTATATGTTAAATTTTAATGCATAATAATGGTACTACATAAATATATATTTTTATCATATACTTAGACTAGATAAAAGCAAATTTTTACCTCAAGATGAAGCATGTATTTTATGATGAAAATCACTGATAATACGACTTTGACTGTTAGCGGGCTGATAAAGCTACTTCCGGAATTTATCACATGCCTTTCCGCCACAACTCGGAAGCTTTATCGCACGCAAGTTCGGGTATTTCCGCCAAAATACGATTCTGTTTCTATACTGCAATCTTAAGTAGAACTGTGTGCGAAATTATTTTGAAAGGCTTAATTATTATTTAAATATGAAATGTAACAACAAATCGCATTGTTGTGTTTTCATATATAGGATATATCGATTACCTGTCAACTCCATCGAAACTGAAACCAACACCGACGAAATTGACCATATCACCTGCTATTGATTAAATGGCTTTAAATATATATTTTTTATATCAAAAACTAAATACCGAAGTTACTGTGAATTTTGATTCTGCATATGCGCATTTCGACAACTTATGTCTCTTCAGTGCAGATAAAATCTAATCGTTTGGAAGACCAAAAAGTCAAAGATGTTTAAAAACTGATAGAGAACAAATTACTAAATATGATCTAAATAGAAAGCCAAAATCAGCTGTGGACAGAGCTTTGCAAGTGGGAGATACTCCTTAGTTTCAACAAAAGTTTGAACAATTTCAAGTTCAAATTATGTAATTTTAGTAATACATATTTTAAATTTAAAGTTATCAAAATTATCTTTTAATACAAAAATACATAAGGTACATAATAAAGGGTAACTTTTGTTCTAAAATCCAGTGAACCAGGATTTTGGGGATTTGGATGTCATAAATTTCCATTAGAATGTTAGGCCATATAATGCTACTACATGTATAAACTTCATCCAAATAAGAACCGTTTACACGTGCTAAAAATAAGTCAACTGAGGTATTAAGCAATACCGATATTGCAGTAAACCTGTGCAAGTCTCAGGATGGTCATCAATATGTATTTGCATAATGTTTTTTCTATAATTAAAGTATATGATTAAAACATCATTACATGTCATTTTTCAAATCTTGTCCTTTATCAGTCCTCGGTCATATGTCCTCCCTTGAGCCTAACGGCTCTCGGGCTGATATAAGGACCTAGGGCTGATAAAGGGCGTGATATGAAAAATGCCATGTTATAATCTATATAATCTTATGTTATTTTTAGATATCATTGATTGAACGCACATTTTGTAAATCTTGTTTATCTGTAGAATAACATGTTTATACTATTCTAATTCGTGCTATAAAACTAGGGCATCTATCAACAATAACAACAGAAAAAGTTTTATTACCTGTTAGATTAATTATTGATTAGAAACGACACACTTGAATAATTGATGCTATGATTTTTTTATCCGTAAGTGTTACAATTTTTCTCCGTTAGTGCTACTATTTTCTAACTTAATTATCGGTACAATTCTTCAAATTTTTACCGATACTAATCAACTTGAAATGTATATGATATATTGTTTAAAACAGTTTTACAACTGTTTTTCTCTGCATCATTTAAAATTTTGTTCAAAACTTAGGAGTATCTTCCTCATGCATGGCCCTGTCCTAAGATGAATTTGGCTTTTCTATTCAGCCCCTATTGGTAATTTGTTCTCTATTAGATTTTACACATATTTCGGTTTATTTATATCCAAATGTTTTCATTTGATCTGCACTGAGGAGATAGAAGTTGTCAATTTTTTAGTAACGGAGTTATCTGCCCGACACCGAAAACCCTTGTGTTCAGATCTCCTCATAAACCGTAACCGATATTAAAATTCTGAATGGGGTAAAATGTTTGATTCATCGTAAGGAAGATTCATCATGCAAAAACATTTTTTGGGTCGCGACAACGATCACGCGTTTTTGACCCCTAAATATGCATTTTTTTCAAAGTTATCGGATTTACACCAAATTTGGTTTCCAGAAAGCTTTCATGATCCTGGTTATAAAGATTGTATCAAAAATTTCTTTCCCTCCGCCATTTTCAACTCTGTGATCAACCGTTTTTGAGTTATAGCCCTTTAAGTATATATAAATATATATACTTAAAATGGGAAAATAGGGAAAATAGTAGTTTTTGCTGGTAAAAGTATTTTGATTACAGCAATATGTATACTTCGATTGTAAGGGGAACCCCTGCCAAATTTTTTTAGAAGGGGGTTAAAATTGATTTTAATGGATGGAGGAATTTCAAATAACTATGGTTGCCATGGAAACTATACAATAAACTAAAACTTTTGAGAAAATCATAATTACTGTTGATAATTGTTAATTGTTGTATTTTTATTACAGCTATATGTATTACTTAGGTAGTAAGGGGAACCCCTGCCCAAATTTTATTTTGAAACAAGTTATGACATTGAATTAAAAGGATAATGGTGCATTTGGTTGCCATGAAAACCAAACCAGAAACCTATAAATTTGAGTAAAAACGTCTTTCTTCTGCATGTAATAATTTGATTTCAGCAATATGGAATTTTCAAAATGGCACCAGTTGCCATGGAAATAGCAAAACATGCGGGAAAATGAAGGTTCTCGGAATTGGATGAAACTTTATAGGAAGGTTGTTTGGAATATGGGCCATTGGTTTCCAGTCTCAAAGACTTCAAAGTGGCATCGGTTGCCATGGAAACGGCAAAAAAGGCGGGAAAATGAAAGTTCTTGGAATAAGATGAAACTTTACAGAAAGGTTGCTTAGTACATAGGGAAGAGGGTTCCGGTCTCCAAGACTTCAAAATTGCACCAGTTGCCATCGAAACGGCAAAAAAGGCGCCAGTTGCCATCGAAATGGGAAAAAAGGCGGGAAAATAAAAGTCCTCCAATTTTTATGAAACTTTACAGGAAGGTTGCTTAGCACATGAGGAGTTGGTCTCTGGTCTCCAAGACATCAAAATGGCGACCGTTCCCATGGAAACGAAAAAGGGCGGGAAAAATTTAAAATACGCAGAACTGAACAAAACTAAGCAGACAGGTTGCATAGGTTGTGTGCAAGTGATTTGTAGCCCTGATTTTTTATTTGGAAATTTTGTCTGGGAGACTTTTGTATCAACATCCTGATACAATTATAAATTTTTATTCTTATTATTATTTTTCTTCTTCCGCTTTCCGCCTCACTTTTGTCCGAACGATTTCTCAGAGACCAGTGATCCAAACTTCATGAATCTTCATCAGATGATAGATGTGGATCCAAATTTGAACCTAATGTTCTTGGAATTTCCAAAATGGCGACCGTTACCTTAGAAACGGTAAAAAAGCGGGAAAATCAAAGTGCTCAGAAATGGATGAAATTTTACAGGAAGGTTGCCTTACATGTGTAAAATTGGTTTCTGGCCTCCAAGACTGCAAAATGGCGACCGTTGCCATGGAAACTGTAGAAAGGCGGAAAAATCCAAAGTGTTCAGAATTGAATGAAATTTGACAGAAAAGTTGTTTAAAATCTGTGGATCTCATCTAAAGCCTTTGAATTCCTATATGGGAGTTCGTTTTGGAGACTTCTCGTGTTTGCATCGAAACACAATTAATACTATTTATCATTATTAAATCGCCCAAACAAAATTTGGCGACTTCTTGTGTTTGCACCGTTTCTTCTTCTTATTATTATTATTATTCCGCCTCTAAAAATCATTTTGTCCAACCAAATTCTCAGAGACCACTTGTCCAATCACAATCAAACTTCACAGGAAGGTAGATCACCACCCAAAGATGTGGACTTGGGTGTTGAAATTTTCCAAATGGCCACCGTCTTTGGTCACTTTTGAAATTTGACCCTAAATCTTATTATTGGATTAACTCAGAAACTGTAAAAGATAGCTGAAAAATATAATGACAAAAATGTAGTTAGGTCACGACGGACATTTCTTACATTTAGATCGAAGTTCTATTGTCAACCGTTCAGGAGTTATGCCCCGTGAAAGTTTCGTCACATCTTTTAAGTTAGTTTTTCTCGAAAACGGTTAGAGACAGAAACCTGCAACCTTTTCCATTCAACTTAAGTGATATGTTTTACTTTTTAAAATGCCAGAGTCAAAGGCCAGTGGTCACTTTGAACTTTGACCCTACACCTTGTTTTTGTAACAACTGTTAAACCATAGTAGATATCTGGTTAAATGTAATGGTAAAAATGTGTGTCTTGTTAAGATCTTCATTTGTTACATTGGTCCAAAATTATCACTAATCCCACTGATAGACGAAAACATAAGTTTAAGAAACTAATTATTACATGAGGTATTAAAATCTTTTAGAACAACTTATTACAATTGGTGGTACAAATACAGCACAGCATTTTTTCAAAGAGCAATTGAGTATGGAATCTGGTTTGGGTGACTTGTGTTTGCATGCAGACATATCATCACTCGTTATTATTATTTTCTTCTTCCGTTTTCCGCCTCCAAATTGTCCGCAAGAATTCTCGGAGACCAGTGACCCAAACTTCACGAAACTTCATGGCATGATAGATATGGACCCAAAGTTGATTCTAAAGTTCTTGGAATTTCAAGAATGGCAACCATTGCCATGGAAACGATAAAAAAGGGGGAAATCAAAGTGCTCAGAATTGGATGAAATTTTACAGGAAGAATGCCTGACAAGTGTAGAATTGGGTTCCGGTCTCCAAGACTTCGAAATGGCGACCGTTGCCATGGAAACGGTAAAAAAGGTGGGAAAATCAAAATGCTCAGAATTGGATGAAATTTTACAGGAAGGTTGCCTAGCAAGTGTAGGATTGGGTTCCAGACTTTAAGACTTCAAAATGGCGACCGTTGCAATGGAAACGGTAAAAAATGAGGGAAAATTAAAATGCTCATAATTTGATAAAATGATACAGTAAGGTTGCCAAACATGTGTAGAATTGGGTTCCGGTCTCCGAGACTTCAACAGAACTCATTGATACTTGGCACAATGTTGGACCACTATGAGAAGATGTGCATACACCACCAAAAATTTTCATGATGGCACCGGTGCCCATGGAAACGGCAAAAAGTGCGGGAAAATCAAAGTGCTCAGAATTGAATGAAAATTTACACAAAGGTTCCTTAGGACATGGGGAAAAGAATTCCGGTGTTCAAGACTTCAATATGGCACCGGTTGCCATGGTAACGGCAAAAAGGCGGGAAAATCAGAGTGCTCAGAATTGGATGAAAATTTACAGAAAGGTTGCTTAGGACATAGGGGAAAGGTTTCCGATGTCCAAGGCTTCAATATGGCACCGGTTGTAATGGAAATGACGGAAAAGGCGGGGAAATCAAAGTGCTAAGAATTGGATGATTAATTGGTTTTCAACAAAAATTGATTTCTAGGTAGATTTTGATGCTGCGAACAAGCTTGAATCATCTAATTGGTTGTCAGGGGCGACATCAGCTAAAATTGCTTGCAATTGCAAATCTAGTTATTATTATTAAGGTCTTTCACCACAGTGAAAGACCTTACTGTAATTCTTCGGATTATTTTTTTTTATTCTTTTTGGTCCGCCGCAATAGCTGTGAAAAAACTACGCGACATATCATTTCGATACTTGGTGTGATAAATAAACATCACTTGGGATCTTAAAACTGAGGGCAGCATACTGAGCTATTTTTAGTAACGGAGTTATCTGCCCGGGAACCAAAAACCTTGTTATCGCTTAAACTCGGAAACCGTAATAGATGGCTGAAAACATTTTACGGGAAAAATGTTCATTATTATGAGGCGCAACTTTGTTACATTTGGTCCGAAGAGATTCAACGACTCTTTATATGAGTTATTGCCCTTTGAAAGATTTTGAGTTTCCATTAATGCTAAATACTCCCAAATGATAAGTCGTAGAGACCTGAAACCTTCACCATTGTTCATAAGTCATATATGGCCATCTAAAAATGTCAAGGTCAAAGGTCAACGGTCAAGGTCACGGATGACCATTCATTTTGGACCTCTGGCCCAAAAACCATTTTTCGGGGTCCGATTTTAGAGTTTTTTGCCTATATCTCAAAAACTATTAAAGATACAAAGAAACTCTAAGAAGATAAATTGTTCAGCTCAATATGGCCGACAAAATGGGGTCAAGGTCAAAGGTCAAGGTCCTTAGCAACAACGTTTTTTTGCAATAAAGACCTTAGCAAAATTTTTTGTCATGTTGTAAAGAGGAAATAAATGGCATTGCCAACCGGAAGTGATATTCATGTCCCTAGCAACAAGCTAATTTTCGAAAAAGTCCCTAGCAACCATTGAGCAAAAGACTAGTTAAGTTCAAAACTTTTGTTTACATTACATTTTTGACTGAAGTAGACATCAAAATCAAACACAAACATGTATTCATGGTGAAAAGTGGTGAAAGACCTTGCAATTGTTCTCTGAACAATTGACCTTTTCATTATTATTATTATTCTTTCCGCCGCCCCGATGACAAAAAACTACGCGACATATTTCTTTAATACTTAGTGTGATGATTCGGTCTGAGAGTGGGACCTCAAATCTGAGGGCAGCGTACCGGTCTATTTTTAGTAACGGAGTTATCTCCCCAACACCGAAAACCCTTGTTATCGGATAGACTCAAAAACCGTAACCGATATCAAAATTCTGAATGGGGGAAAATGTTCGATATATCATAAGGATGATTTATCATGCAAAAAATTTTTTTGGGGTCGCGACCCCGGTTACGCGTTTTTGACCCCTAAATATGCAAATTTCTCAAAATTATTGGATTTCAACCAAATTTGGTGTCCAGGTAGCTTTGATGGTCCTGATTACAAATCTGGGGTCAAAATTTTTTTTCGTCCGCCATTTTCAAAATGGCCGCCATTTGAAATTTTGTTATCGCTATAACTCGGAAACGATAAAAAATTTATGAAAACATTATATTGCAAAAAGACTCCTCTCATCGAGATCTACATTTGATACATTTGAAGGAAAACTCTACGATGAACCGTTTTTGAGTTATAGCCCTTGACGCGTTTCGGTAAATTGTTTTTTGCGAATAACTTTTAAACGCTTAAAGATAATATAGTAAACATATATGTTTAAAATGTTCAGTGCGAAGAGACCTTCAATTTGAGTACAAGGTTGAAGGTCATCCGTGACCTTTGACCGTGACCTTTGGCCTTGTTATCAGATAAACTCAGAAACCATAATAGATAGCTGATCAAATGTAATGAGAAAAATGTTCATCTTCACGAGACGCAACTTTGTTACATTTGGTCCGAAAAGGTTCGACGACTCTTTATATGAGTTATTGCCCTTTGAAAGATTTTGAGTTTCCGTTAATGCTTAATACTCCCAAACGATAAGTCGTAAAGACCTGAAACCTTCACCATTGTTAATAAGTGATATATGGCCATCTAAAAATGTCAAGGTCAAAGGTCAATGGTCAAGGTCATCGATGACCTTAGGCCTTGTTATCGCTTTAACTCGTAAACCGTAATAGATGGCTGAAAACATGTAATGAGAAAAATGTTCATTGTCCTAAAACGCAACTTTGTTACATTTGGTCCGAAGAGTTTCGACGACTCTTAATATGAGTTATTGCCCTTTGAAAGATTTTGGGTTTCCGTAAATGCTAAATACTCCCAAACCATAAGTCGTAGAGACCTGAAACCTTCACCATTGTTCATAGGTGATATATGGTCATCTAAAAATGTGAAGGTCAAAGGTCATCGGTCAAGGTCACAGATTACCTTGGGCCTTGTTATCGCTTAAACTCGTAAACTATAACAGATAGGTGGTCAAATGTATTGGAGAAAATGTGTGTCTAATTGTCGTCTGCATATTTTTGACCGAAATAGGCAACAAAATCAAAACTCAAACATGTAATCATGGTGAATACTGGTGAAAGACCTTGCTATTGTTCTCTGAACAATTGACCTTTTAATTTCCTCTTTCTTCCAATGATTTTTGTCCGGCTTCATTCTCAGAGATGCCTGGACAGAATTCATTCATAATTTGCACAAAGTTGGACCAAGTTGTGAAGTTGTGTCTGCACCGGCCAATTTTTTCAAATTGGCCGTCCTTTTCAAAATAGCGGCCATTTTACGTGACGACCTGAAAACAATTTAAGATTCAATATCTCATGAATCGCATAGCAGAAATTGTTCATATTTTGTATAAATGTACAGTAAGATGAGAGGAAGAAATTGATGCAAAAAAAAAATTCAAAGTGGCCGCCATTTCCAAGATGGCGGCCAAAATACGTCAAAATGTCAACTTTGTCGGATTTCAACAAAAATTGATTTCTAGGTAAATTTTGACGCTGCGAACAAGATGGAATCATCGAATTGGCTGTCAGGGGCGACATCAGCTATTGCCTGCAATTGCAAATCTAGTTCTTATTATGTCACCCCAGACTTTGTCGGGGTGACATGTTGTTATTCTATGTTTCTTCTGATTATTATTATTATTCTTATTATTTTTCTTATTCTTCCAATAATTCTTGTCCGAGCGATTATTTTTTAATGGCTAGACCAAATGATTTCAAACTTGGTACAAAGTTGGATCACCATCTGAAGTTGTATGCTGTGCGTTTGGAATTTTCAAAATGGCCGCCATTTCCAAGATGGCTGCCAAAATACGTCAAAATTTCAACTTTGTTGGAATTCGACGAAAATTGATTTCTAGGTAGATTTTAACGCTGCGAACAACATGAAATCATCGAATAAGTTGTCTGGAGTGACATCGGCTATTGCTTGCAATTGCAAATCTAGTTATTATTCTTATTCTTTTTCTTCCGTCTTCCGCCTCAAGTTTGTCCACTCGATTTCTCGGACACCAATGAACCAAACTTCATGAAACTTTACAGGATCATAGATACCGATGCCTAGATGGTCTTTTTGGTTTTGAAATTTTCAAAATGGCCATGTGCCATGGAAATGGTAAAAAAGGCTCGAGAATCAAAGTGTTCAGAATTGGATGAAAGTTTACAGAAAGGTTGCCTAACATGTGTAGAACTGACTTCTGGGCTCCAAGACTTCAAAATAGTAACCGGTGCCATGGAAATGGTAAAAAGGCGGGAAAATCAAAGTGCTCAGACTTTGATAAAATTTTACAGGAAGGTTGCTTAACATGTGAAGAATTGACTTCTGGTCTCCAAGACTTCAAAATAGTGACCGGTGCCATGGAAATGGTAAAAAGGCGGGAAAATCAAAGTACTCAGAATTTGATTAAAATTGATAGGAAGGTTGCCTAACATGTGTAGAATTGACCTCTGACCTCCAAGACGTCAAAATGGCGACGGTTGCCATGGACACGTAAAAATGGGCGGGAAAATTTAAAGTCCTCAGAATTGAATGATATTTGACAGGAAGGTTTTCTAAGATCAGTGGTTCTCATCTAACGCCTTTGAATTCTGATATTGGAGTTCGTTTGGGCGACTTCTTGTGTTTGCATCCAAACACAATTAATACTAGTTATTATGTCGCCCCAGACGTAGTCGGGGCGACATTACGTCTGGGGCGACATATTGTTATTGTTCTTTTTCTTCTTTTTCTTATTATTCTTTGTTGTTATTATTAAGTCTCCCAAACGAAGTTTGGGAAGACTTATTGATTTTGCTGTGTTTCTTATTTTTATTATGTCGCCCCAGACGTAGTCGGGACGACATATTGTTTTTCCTCCGTTTCTTATTATTATTCTTCTTCTTATAATTATTATTCTTTATTATTCCAGCCAAAGTTTGTCCGGTCAATTACTCAGCGATGCATGATCAGAAGTTCATGAAACTTGACATAAAGTTGGATCACCATATGAAGATGTGCGTTTAAATATTTTTTTTTTAAAATGGCCGCCATTTCTAAGATGGCCGCCAAAATACGTCAAATTTTCAACGTCGTCGGATTTCAACGAAAATTGATTTCTAGGTAGATTTTGACACTGCGAACAAGATGGGAGTATCGAATTGGCTGCCAGGGGCGACATCAGCTATTGCTTGCAATTGCAAATCTAGTTATTATTATTATTATTCTTCCGTTTTCCGCCGCGACTTTGTCCACCAAATTTCTCGGACACTAGTGATCCAATCTTGACCAAACTTCACATGATGATAGAACCTTATCCCAAAATGTGCTTTCCATTCTTGGAATTTTGAAAAGGGCACCGGTTACCATGAAAACATCCATAAAAGGCTGGAAAATCAAAGTGCTCAGAGTTGAATGAAAATTTAATGGAAGTTTGTCTAACATATGTAGAATTGGGTTCCGGTGTCAAAGACTTCAAAATGCCGACCGGTGCCATGGAAATGGTAAAAAAGGCGGGAAAATCAAAGTGATCAAAATTGGATGAAATTTTACAGGAAGGTTGCCTAATATTTGTAGAATTGGGTTCTGGCCTCCAAGGCTTCAAAATGGGGACCGTTGCCATGGAAACGGTAAAAAAGGCGGGAAGATCGAAGTGTTTACAATTTGATGATATTTTACAGGAAGGTTGCCATATATGTATAGAATTGGGTTCCGGTCTCCAAGACTTCCAATTGGTGACCGTTGCCATTGAAATGGTTAAAAGGCGGGAAAATTGAAAGTTCTCAGATTTGAATGAAATTTGACAGGAAGGTTGTTTTAAATCCGTGGATCTCATCTAAAGCCTTCGAATTCTGATATGAGAGTTCGTTTTGGAGACTATTTGTGTTTGCATCCAAACACAATTAATACTAGTTATTATTATTATTGTTATTGTTCTTCCAAACATTCTTGTCCTGACTATTTTGAGAGAGCGGTTTGATGTAATCAAATGAAACTTGGCAGGGAGTTAGATCACTATTACGAGGAGTGCAGGCTACGAAAATTTTTTTTAAATGGCCGCTATTTCCAAGATGGCCGTTGTCCGAATTTAACGAAAATTGATTTCTAGGTAGATTTTGACGCTGCGAACAAGATGGGAGTATCGAATTGGCTGCCAGGGGCGACATCACCTATTGCTTGCAATTGCAAATCTAGTTATTCTTATTATTCTACGCTTTCCGCCCTAATATTTGCCCGGCAATTTTCTCGGAGACCGTAAGCCGCAGGGTATTGAAATTTGGTAGGAAGTTGGAACCCCATCTGGAATTATGCGGTTTACTTTCGGAATTTTCAAAATGGCGCCCGTTGCAATGGAAACCAAAAAAGCCGAAATTAAAAGTGTTCCGATCTGGATGAAAATTGACACAGATATTGCCTATGATATGTGGAATTGAATTCTGGTGTCAGAATTTCCGAAATGGCGACCGTTGCCATGGAAACGGAAAAAAGGCGGGAAAATTTAAAGTGCTCCAAATTGGATGAAAATTAAGAAAGAGGTTGTCTATGATGTGTGGAATTGAATTCTGGTGACAGAATTTCCAAAATAACGACCGTTGCCATGGAAACCGAAAAAGGCGAGAAAATTTAAAGAGTGCTCCGATTTGGGTGAAATTTCATACAGAAGTTGTCTATAATATGTGAAATTGTAATCTCGCGTCAGAATTTCCAAAATGGGGACTGTTGCCATGGAAACTGAAAAAAGGCGAGAAATGAAAAGTGCTCCAATTTGGGTGAAATTTTACGCAGAGGCTGCCATTCGTGTGATGAATTTAAATCTAGGTCCATGGGAGGTTTGGTAGCCATTCTATGATCCACAAGATCATAACCATGTCTTATTATTATCATTTTTCCTCTTTCTTTCTTTCTTCCGCTCAATTCTTGTCCACCCCATATCTCGGCTACCTTTTGACCAAACTTCATGAAACTTCACAGGAATGATTGAATCTATGAGTAGATGTGCACACAGCTTTCAGAATTTTCAAAATGGCCACCGTCGCCATGGAAACGAAAAAAGGCGGGAAAATTAAAAGTGTCCAGAATTGGATGAAATTTTACAGGAAGGTTGCCAGCAGATGTATAAATGATTTTTAGCCTCAGAATTTTCAAAATAGCTGCCTTTGCCATGGAAACGGAAAAAAGGCGGGAAAATTCAAAGTGCTAAGAATTGGATGCAGTTTTACAGGAAAGTTGCCTAGCATGTGTTCAAATTATTTTCAGCCTGAGAAATTTTCAAAATGGTTACCGTTGCCATTGAAACTTTAAAATACAGGAAAATGAGAGATGCTATGAATAGGATGCTCGCTTGGGGGACATCTGTAACGCTCTGCGTAACAGTAATAAATATTTTCAAAATCTTTTTCACGGGAAATGGTAACGTTTAGGGTTATTCAGCAGACACCGTAACTTTCTGGGTTTATTCACCGGTGAATAATAAGGCCATTCAATCGCCGGTGCATAATTGGTTTATTCAACGCTCGCAACAATTTATAGAGTTTCGAAATCATATGAGAAACATTTCACAACTGTTTCAAGTAAAATAACACACTTCTTTACTCTTGACAGTTAAATTTACAAATATTAACAATGTTCCGACGGCAAGCCTCACGTTTTAAAATCTAAAAATTTGAAATTTAACCTTTGGGAGTCCCGGTGGTAAAATGTCGTATCTCACTCGATTCAGTTAACTGCACACTGGTGTTAATTGACATTTCCTGGCAACACTCTACAACAAACAGATCAGACACAAGACGCCCCTTTTGGTTTTCATTAAGAAAAAGGTGAAAAATAGTTATTTTAGAAATTTTAGTAGTAATGTTCATAACGGAGCAATGAACTAAATAAATGTTGAACGATGTTTACTTGTAAACGGGTATGCTATCTAGTGGTTTATAAACCGATTCTCGAGGTTTAATTTTCGCGGTTCTCAATTACCTCTCGTTAAGTTTATAATGAAAAACAAATTTACGCGAGAGTAAATTTTCGCGAATTTGTGCCAATCGCGAAATTAGCGAAAATAAACCCCTCGCGAAAATTTCCCCTTCTACAGTTACAAAAATTTCTAAAATAAAATAACTATTTTTCACCTTTTCCAATTTGGGAAATATTTACCGGTCAATAGTTTCTCAGACTATTGCCTGGCAGTATGAATATTTTTCCCGAACTTTTTTCTTGCTTTCCTATTGGAAAAAAATCTGATGATAATTCAAATTGCTTTGCAATCACTGTTTCCATGTGAAAACTCGAAACTAGCTATGCAATTTACAGTGAACACTATTCACTTAAGAGCAGAATAAATTTTATTGATGAGAAAAGATGTAATTGTTTACGCTTTCATAAGAATACAAAATTTAGAGAAAAAATACTAGAAATTAGAGAAATATTATTCCAAGATAATTTAAAAATTGTCTTGTTTTTTTTTTCTTTTGTTATAATTAAATATTGACTATTCATTTGTGTTTCCCAATGGATAAAAAATATGTTGATAATTAAGAATGCTCTGAAATCATTGTTTCCAAGAGGCAACTCTAAACTAGTTATAACGGAGTCTATTTGGTTTGGAAAAAGTCTATTTTGTTTCAGAATGAGTTTTTCCTCGATTTTCATCGTAGAAAATTTACTAAAATCTTAGCGGACTAAATTTTTAGCAACTGAAAATCCAGGAAAAGCTCATTCTGAAACAAAATAGACTTTTTCTAAACCAAATAGACTCCGTTACAGTACTAATGGTTCTTATAAATTCATTCTAAATGTATTTTGCGGTTGGTTTTGTGTAATTGATAGTGACAGGCTGCATAATTTTGACCTTTGCACAGTGTGTGGAGGTTTTTTAAACAAATATTTGTCAAAATAATGTCAGAAAATAAAAAGGGGGAGGGTCTGACTCAGTTAAATTTAAATGGCTGAACTTCAAACGTTTATAACTTCTTTATTTCTCAACGGATTTTGGTCAAATTGGACTCGTTGGAAAACGCGTTCAATGTTCTTTCCTTTTTTGTACAAATCTTACATTTATGTCACCGGGTCTGAGCACTACGCTACGCTCCGCGTTCAGACCAAATGGTCCATTGTTTGCCTGTTTTTGAGTTTTTAAAGTTTATTTGATTTCTGTTGGTCTTTTTTTTGTAGGGGGGCTTTGTTTCTTTTTGTTTGCCTTGTCGTCAATTGTTTATGCGTGTAGGAGAAAGAAAGCGTTGGAATTTATATAGAAAATGCAACTTTTAATCACAAAATGGTACTCATTTTGAAATATAGGGACCCTTTGGTATGAGGCGAAGCGCTGATGCAAAGCGCAAGATTTGTACATAAAATGAAAGATAATTGAATGCGC
>MJUU01043139.1:32018-67040 GCA_002080025.1 Modiolus philippinarum
GGGGGGGGGGGGGGGGGCATTGCGATGGATCTTTGCTACCTGATTCACAAGTCTGGTAGCTACTGTGAGAGTAAAACTCATATTCAACGATTAGAATATAACTCTAGTATGATTTCATATAGACGTCCTACAAATAAAAAAAAGTCATGTTCGAACAACAATAAAACTATTTGACACATGCGCAAACAGTGCTTATTTACACATTCAGCTTTTGAATGTTTAAATGTCACCCAAATAATCTATATACCAAAAACAAACAAAAGTATTTGACACATGCGCAAACAGTGCTTATTTACATCAGCTTTTGATCGTTTATTTGTCACCCAAAAATCAATATTTGTTTTCTGCATACGAACAATGATAAAACTATTTGTGCGGTTATGCGGATGCAAACTTGGATTCTATTGGCTGATTAGCAGGTGTAGCCACCTGCTAAATAACCATGTCCACCATACACAACAAAAAAATAATCGTGATTATGTAGTATTTTTACCTAGATCAAAGCGTCTTGTACATATCAGGTATCATTCACTTGCAGTAGGCTAGGATAAATAAACATTGAAGGAATTTAAACATAATTTATTTTAATTCTGCAAAATGTACAGTAGTTTCAACCTGAAAACTTGATTCGGAAATAAAAATAAATAATACAACGAAACTTAGAATTAACTGAAACTGAAAGTCAAAATTACATGGAATAAAACGTATTTTAATTCCTACTAAAAACTGTCTCCTAAACTAAACCGAACCATATGTGAACTGTATATGGAAAAAACGTATTCTCTGTCTGACAGGGTCAATCTTTTTTACATACAATAGTAACAGAGCAGTTGCTGAAAACTTGTGGACAGAGAGTAGTGCGATTTATATTTACGGAATTCTCTGTAAAGTCATTGAAAAGCTCATTTAGATTTACACCTTGCAAAGATTCATTAAACATTTGTGTATTGTTTCCACGTGGATGAGAACTTAAATCTTTCGTTTAAATGTGGTGCCCGGCAGCGGTCCAGTAAACGGCAAAGGCTGGACTTTGCAGATACATATAGAGAACTCTGTCCCCCTGTATTAGTAATACAATTACTGTCTTCTACTGTAGAAATGATTGGTAAAGGAAGTAATTTAGGCGGACGGGCAAGTGGCAACGTTGAACTAAATGTCGCACTAGTAGGCAAAGCTAAAGCTTTAGAATGTTCAGTGATGCTCCCTGTCAACGTCTGTCCCATACGGGCCTTATCATTATTATCAACTCGCTGGTACCTAGAAAGTGACGCTACGGACTTGTGTCCGGGTACGGCCATTATCTGGGCATCACAATATGAGTTTTTCGCCAAAATAGTTGCCCCAGTAGCTCTTATTGAATGATTTGTGTAGATTTAACAAATTGCACTTCTTACTTAAAAATGTCATGAAGCTTGCTAAAGTTTTCTCGCCAACAGGAATGTTATAATACCATGACTGATCCTCCTCAAGAAATTGCTCTTTATGTCTCTACCATAGTTTGTCACACGATGGACTTAATTTGCTCAGGTATTTTTCGAATGAATACACGGGACAATACTCAGAACCGGTGTTTTGTGGCATTATTCCTGAAGTTTTTTCCTTGTCACTTATCCAATAATTTTTTGTCAGTTCGTCCAATGTTTTGGCAACGTATTTAAGGCCAGTTTTAGGATCTGTTTTTACAGCGAATGTCGATTTTGTCATCTGTGGCATATTAGGTTTTTTAACATATTTGATTTTATTGTCTTCCAAACGTTTAGATTTTATCTGCACTGAAGTGACATAAGTTGTATGCAGAAAATAAATTCACAGTTACTTCGGTATTTAGTTATTTCCATACTTCGTCGACAGAAATATAAACGGATATCAAATCAAACTTTATTTTGAAGTCCAAAATGGTGTATTAGGAGAAAGATATATTGAACTATAGAGCTTTCTTCTGTCAGCTTCGTTTATCGATGGATAATGTTCGACGACTCCTAAGCCATTGCGTTTTAGTTCTGCCATAGCTGCTCTAAAATTTTCCCTTGATGTAGCAAAGCTTTCATCCTTCACAATGTCGATTTTTTTATTGTTTGGTGGTCCCTTTAAGTATCTGTTTGATGAATATCTCAAGCACTGTAGAGAATTTGTTTTATAATAACTAAATACCGAAGTTACTGTGAATTTTGATTCTGCATATGCGCATTTCGACAATTTATGTCTCTTCAGTGCAGATACAATCTAAACATGTGGAAGACCATAATATTAAAGATGTTTAAAAACTGATAGAGAACAAATTACCAAATATGATCTAAATAGGAAACCAAAATCAGCTAAGGACAGAGCTTTGCATGAGGGAGATACTCCTTAGTTTCAACAAAATTTACAAAAATTAGATATTGTAAGGTTTTAAATAGAATCGGCTTTCGGGTCAGCACCGAAGTACTGACTACTGGGCTGTTAATACCCTCGGGGACTAACAGTCCACCAGCAGTGGCATCGACCCAGTGGTACCAAATAACTAAATACCGAAGTTACTGTGAATTTTGATTCTGCCATCAGATTTCCGCACATCCATATAGAAATGGGCCAACGCTTCATCTAAGTTTAATGTGTCGTAACTTTCGAATGCTGTTTCCATTTTCTTCTCTTTTAAGTACTCCCTGAATATTGTAGCAGCTGCAATGTTCTGCTTTTAGGTTTTATCTGCGTTCATCTTTAAACGTTTTTGTTAAATTTCTTCCTCACTTGTATTGACAAAACGTCGTTTAGTTGGCACCATCTTTACAGTAATGAAAAATCAATAAATCATTCGGTTGTGTATTGTTCAGGTTACGCGGTCAGTGGGCGCAGGTAAGGTAGTGGAATAGTGTATTGAAATGTAGATCAATTTGTAATTACCGTCTTCTTCGTTAAATGAAAACAATTGTTAGCACAGCCGCACAAAAATATTATCATGCATTGAATCAACTAATATGATTATTCAGATAGTGTCCAAAATGGTTAAAAGGCGCGGCCTGAAGGCCACTTGCCGTTCAACGATTTTCGACACTATCTAAATAATCATATTAGTTAGTTCAATGCATGATAGCTTATACTGACTCATACGCAAAAAAGTGCTTATTTACATCAGCTTTTCTTTTCGTTTATTTATCACCCAAATAGTCAATATTTGTTTTCTACATACGAACAACAATAAAACTATTTCACACATGCGCAAACAGTACTTATTAACAACAGCGCCGTGTCGTTTTTTATCACCCAGATAATTACATATGATGTATACTGTTTCTCCGATGGTAAATTGAGATGTTATTTTACCCCCTTTTGTACCTAGAAATGCCAAATGTGAACAAAATAATTGTATTTTTTGATCTCCTAGTGACAAAATAGTCAAAATTGGATCGTACGCAGTGTCGTTTTAAAAATTGAAAATGGAGATCACGTAGAAAAAGAGGAATTTCTGTCGAATGAATGACTATGAAAAAGACAAGAAGTTAGTTTTTTGTAAATCTGAGACACTTGTAAATTTCAATGAAAATGATGTTCTTATCTTGCGTGATTTCGCGAATTACAGGATGACGATAATTAATTTGCGAAATCAGTGTTCTTAACGGTCGACTCTCTGCAGAAAATAGATAATTAGTCAATACTGACACCACTAACCCTATTAATTCAAGAATAACTGGCAACTTGAAAACATCCAAGGAAAATCATAACATTCGTGTTTTTTTATTAATGTATGTTTTTCTTCCTTTTTTTAATTTTTTACTTATTCATCTTTTTTTTTTTATTTTAAAGCATTCAACTAATTTATCTAAATTTACTGACAAATTTCACCTTAGAACGACTTACGACTTGCGCACATTACTGGACATCGATGAATTGAATAAAAAGTATAACAAGAAAAGGCTACAACGGCCTTAAACACAGTCACTTGCCAAAATGTATGTAGACACTGCACAAGAAAAAAAGCAAATTACAAACATAAACAACACTTGATACCTGCACTAGCAAAAACCAACGGTAAGGTTAAACCGATTTATGGGCGCCGCACCCCTTTTTTTCTCTGTCAAGTTTCCCTATAGTCTAATAACATACAAGTCAATACTATTCATTAAACATTAAATCTTTTTGATTGCTTTTTGTATAACTGTGTATTATTGTCATACTGGAATTAAAATTGCCAGAAAGGGTATCTTTTTTTATTTCCACTTTCTTTATATATACAGTGGGGTGAAGATATAACTTCTCATAAAGTTAACCTAGAGCAGTCATAAAAGCTCCTCGAAGTTAACTTAGAACAGGTTTCAAGTCTGGTCTACAACTGCTTAAGACTGCTATAGAATCCCGACAGCGGTGACCAGTCATAGTCACAGCTACAAATATTAATCCCGACTGTTCTGGTCAGAGCCATGACTGCTCTGACCTGTTCCAGCCATGACTAATCTGACCTGTCCTTGCAATGACTGCTCTCGGATCTGCTCTTGCAACAGCCATGAAAGTTCCTGTAAAAATTTTATACTGTTCAAATGTCGCTATTTATAAATAAGCCAAAAATTTTCGTCGCTCAAGGCCTTGGGCTTACTCAAATAGCAATGAAAATACACGTTTTCTCTTTTATTTCCGACAAAAATAATCTACAACTGTTAAAACGAATTGTTTAAATTGTTAAAGCGAAGTTGGTTGGGATAAAACTCTTCGCTTTTTTATTTCTATTTTTGATTTCACTTGGAATTTAAGAAAAAATTAAATGACATAACGTTACAAAATTTTTATATTATTCAAATATTATAGCGTTAATATGATAGTATATAACTGGGACTATTTGTGTTTATATCCTATTTAAAAATGAAGGAAACAGAAACTGTAGTTATGATATCTATCTGTATATGTGTTCGATATAATGAAAGAAATTTGACTGAAACATATGACTAAAGGGACTTTTTATATATTCCATAAAATATCAATACCCACAGTAATGAAACTATTTATTATTTATTTGACATTAATGATATGACAAAAGAGATTTTTTCTGTATTCCCTTTAATACCGATGCTAGCAATAATGAGACGTCCTGTTATTTGACTAAAAAACATGACAAAAGGAACATTTTTTCTATATTGCATAAATATTAAATCGATGCTCGCAATAATAAACGTCCTGTAATTTGACTAAAACATATGTCAAAAGCGACTTCTTCTATATTCCATATAATATCTATGCTTGCAATAATGAAACTTCCTGAAATTTGACGAAAACGTATGAAAAAGGGACTTTTTCTTTATTCCTTATAGTATCTTTACCCAAAATAATGATACTTCCTGTAAATTTACTTAAAACATATGACAAAACGAACATATACTCCATTTAATATCTATGTCCGCAATAGCGAAACTTACTGTAATTTGACTTAAAAGATATCACAAAAGGAACATATATTCCATATAATATCGATGCCCACAATAGTGAAACTTCCCGTAATTTTACTTAAAGCATATGACAAAACGGACATTTTCTATTTCTCTATGATATCTATGTCAGCAATAATGACACTTTCTATAATTTGACTTAAACATATGACAAAAGGCACTTTTTTATATTTTCCATCTAAAATTTATGACCAAAATAATGATATTTCCTGTAGTTTGACTTAACTATATGACAAAAGAAACATATATTACATACAATATCTATGCCCGCAATAATGAAACTTCCTGTAAATAAAATAAAACAAAATAAAATAATATGAAATGCCCTAATTCGAATACATAAAACCAAATGTAATCATTTGAATTTGAAAGCTGAATATCATACTTCCATGAAATTGAAACTTGGCAGTCATACTTCCATAAATTTCAAAGTCAACAATCATATTCCATTGAATTTTGAACCTTACAATAATATTCCTATAAACATAAAAATCATACTCTCATAACCATGCATTTGCGCATATCATCTGTTGACGCTTTTGATATTTTTGCATGTCATCTGTTGAAGTTTTTGTTTTAATTATGCCTCCCCAGACGTAGTCGCGTCGACATATTGCTTTTTTGTCCGTTTCTATACTATAAATATTAATTTTGTAATAGTTCAAGTATATTTCAGAGTAATTATTTGAATTAAAGTGCTTCGTAAGAAAAGGTGGTCAAGATACCTGAGCGCGCAGCGCGAAGGCATTTTAACCACCCATTTTCTTACGAAGCACTTTGATTCAATTAATTACTTTGAAACATACTAATAACTTAAAGACCTCCAATATAAAAAATAACACCGAATATGAAAAATACAAAAAAGTATATCTAAAACTAAATACTGCCATCCCGCCATTGAAATAGAATCTTATTTAAATCGGTTTATTTAGGCTACATATCTCAATTCTTCACACGAAAAAGTTTCTTTATATACAGTCCGCCAAAAGTAAAGCATCACTTACTTTTAAAGTTTTACCAAACAAACATGTTGAAAGCTTTAGGTATAAAATTTTGCATGATGATAAGCCTTAACAAAAAGCATGTAATGGTACTTTCAAGCTTTTGAATAGATAATCGAAAATTGTGAGTTCAAATTTGCTACCGGATCATTTTTATGGGGTAAATGTGGTACAACATTCCATAATTGTTAATTTTAGGCTTAAATGAATTCTTTTAACGGATTTGGAACGTCGTCAAATTTAATCAAAGCAAGACCGACTATTTTTTGTAAAATTCTGAAAAATCATTCCAGAAGTTTCCACGGTCCCTAAAAATGTTCAAAACCGTCTAAATTAACAATTTTTAAACAAATTTTACAGATCGGGATAGTTATGCCTCGCAATAATGGAAAATGATTTTTCTAAGCTTTAAAATCTTTGAAAAAATTACAAAATTTTACCGAAATCCAACCAAATATATGGTCAAAAGAAGAAACTTTATTTTGGCAGTCTCGAAATCCAATAAAGCCTTCTCTGTTTGAAAACAGACATGTATTGGGATGTTGTTCTGAAATGACAAAAAAACCTCAGATTTCAAAATTTTAAAGGTTATCAAAATGTTTCTGAAAAGTTTTCAAATTCATGCCCGTCATAAAAATGGTCTTAACATTGACAGATAACCTAATTTAATAGCTTAATTCAGCAAAGAAATTGGTTTGTTTTGACATTTCGTCATATTTGGGGAAATCCATCTGTAAAATTGTAAAATTGGATTATCTCCCCTGTATTAATTCATTATTAGCTATGTCTACAACTTTCGCCTAAAACACAAATAGGAATGATCATTGTTGTTTTACTTTTGTATCGTAAATAACAACAAACATCTCCAGTCAGAATTCATGCATTGAACTGGACTTATTTTTCTGGTCAAAGCTACCACATTTTGTCATTAAATTGGGTTGTTCATAATTTCATAACTTTTCACATATAGACAATAATATGAAGTATGGTTAAAGTTTGACATCCAAATATCAAAATTATCTCATTCATCGTGTTTTGAACCAAAACCTCTTACATCAATACAGCTTCAAAAATGATGTTCATGTAAAAAGTCAGGTGATGCTTAACTTTTGGCGGACTGTATATATTGATTTTGTTTCAGATATTTGTTAACTTTTAATTGTTATATGCATAAAAAATAATGAGGTAAATAATTCTTGATAAGTAAATTATTTGAGGTACATGATCAGTTTAAGTGCTCCGAAATCGAGAGAATCAAAGAAAAGACAAAAGAGAGACGGATAATCCAAGGCATTTACAAGATATAAAGTGTCTTGAATAACAAAAAAAATGCGCATAACAGGTCTATAATGTTTCTTTTTTCCATCTTTTTTGTAAGGATTATATCTCAATGATGCCTGGACAGAAATCATTCATATTTGCTACAAAGTTGGATCACTTTCTGGAGGGGTGCATACAAGAATTTTTGGCCGCTATTTACAAGATGGTTACCAAAATACAAAAAAAAATCGAAATTCGTCCAATTGCGACGAAAATTTGGATTTTCTAAATCATTCTTGGACAGATTTCAATAATATTTGGTACAAAGTTGGCTCACTATCTGGAGGGGTACATGCAAAGAACTTTTTTTTATCAAAATAGCTGCCATTTCAACAAATATAAGTAAAAAATTTCAACTTTTTCCGATTTCAACCAAAATTGATTTTCGATGTAGATTTTGATGCTGCGAACAAGCTGGAATCATCACATTTGCTGTGAGGGGTTACATCAGCTATTGCTTGCAATTGCAAATCTAGTTTTGTCTTATTTTTTTTTTATATTTTATGAAATACAGTAGATGTTACAATAGACCCGACCAATGGAAGGCTGACGTTGGTGAACATTCTCGTACTGCAAATGAACCGAACCAGAAAGAGTATTTGATTGGAAGTATCATAGTTCACCCCAATTATAATAATTATGTTGAAAATGATATTGCAATATTTAAAACTACCACAGATATCGAAGAAAGCAACTATTCTATACCAATTTGTGTAACAACAATTGATTCAAACACAATGGTTGGCCAGAAGTGTGTTGTGGCGGGATGGGGAGCAGATCGTGAAGGTAAAAGAAAATATTTTATTTTAGTTTTCAGCTCACCTTACATAATATATGGTAATTGAAGATATGGATCTATTTACTCCGAGTAAACGGAGTTCTCGGCTAACGGTTTAACTGGTTAAGTCCGGCTGAATAATGGTCAGACTGGTTGAGAAAAATAAATGTAAAAAAAATCTATTTCAAGTAATATTTCATAATGTTTTGTCCTTGTTCAGAGTAGTGTTTTGTTTTGGTGTTTGACAATTTAGAACATTACTTTACCTAAACATTACTCAGCTTGCTAGGGGTGATATTGTCCTGTGTAGAATTTATCATTTCAATATACATATATATACGCTTTCATGAATAAGTAAGTAGTAGTTTTTTCAATTGTTTTATAGGTCGCCATTAAGTGGTAATCGGGAACCGACTCATCGCTTATGAGCTCATTTGGTTGCCACGAAAACTAAGCAAGAGTTCCAAATTTTGAGAAAAACATATTTAATACTGCAATGCTTAGCTATGTTTCAAGTCAGCAACATGTTTAAACTTATTTATAGAGGGAGTCATGTCCATTTTTTCTCGAGATTTAAGTTACTATGATACAGTTCAAAGTAAGCAAAGTACGACCACTAATGAATATGACAAAAGAAATAAGATTTTATGAAATTTTCTGTTTATTTTCCAATAGATAACAAAATGATATTGTTGAAATGATAAAATTGTCTGTCTGTCGAAAAAAAAACTACAAACTTTTTAAATGGATAAAAAACATAGGTAAGAAAAAAAGAGAGAAATATCAAGACATTACCAGCGGACATCCCTACATCGATAACATTACAACAAAAACCAAACACACAACATTAGGAAAAAAACAAACCACCAATACGGCAAAAAGTTGTTCCATAATTGTAACTAGCAAGTGGGAGATACCCTTTAAAGTTATAATTTTGAATTTAAGATATTACCGGGTGGCATTTTAGTGTTGAAATAACACTCTATGTCAAAAACGTTATTTGATAACTTCATATGCAATGAATTTTGCACAATAGTATCTCACTAAAAAATCAGTTTCTCTCCAATCTCAGTAGGAAAAAGTAAATGACATTGACATTTTTTTTCAAACAATTTGGCAATCTATGTCTCTTAAATTTGAACTTAAAAATGAACAATGCTATTTGAAGCTCATTTTGACATACTACAGAAAAGGGGTCAAATAGGGTTATCATAAAGAATGTAGTAAAAGTATAGACAGTTTAACAGTTTGGAGATTCAGCTTAAAATGTGAACGTTCGAGCCAACACTTTGGGGGTCAAGTGAGCTTACATCCTAGCAGAAGCACATTTTGGGATTTTAAATCAGATTAAATTGATATTAACAAAATTAAATTAATAAAAATACTATAAAGATTGAAGGTGGCAACCAGAATTGGAATCCAGGCCGCTCTAGACAAACAAACGGACGTTTTTCTGCGTCATGGACTTTATTGGAACTCATTGTTATTTTAGCTATCTATTGTGCTTAATAAGTAAAAACCTGTTAAATCATCTTTCCATTTATTTTAATTGACAATAGTTCTGAATCTATAAGTTATGAAAAAAATAATATATATAAAAAGCAAAAGGAAGAAAAGTGAATATCTATACATGTAAATACCTAAATGGTATGAAATAACTAAATACCGAAATTACTGTGAATTCATTTTCTGCATATGCGCATTTCGACAACTTATGTCTCTTCAGTGTAGATAAAATCTCAATGTTTGGAAGACCATATGAGAAATCTTTAAGAAACGTTGAAATATCAGTTTTGCTGAAATTCTTACTTGCTTAAATAAGTTGAAAGGGCGACTTTCTAAAGCGCAAACCTTGTAGAGAGCACCCATGAAAATTACAGAAAACTCAAATATCATGAAATAAATAAATGCCAGAAACTGATTAAAAATCCAGAAAAACGAGGACGTAACTTATATTCTTTACGCAATAGGGGATATCGACAGAATATTCTGCACATGTCCGTTAAATTAGCTATGGGTTCCAGTGATTTGAGGATTTTACACACATACTTGCCTCTTACTGATACTGCCGATGTCTACTGAAATACATGATGATTCTTTACCAAACCCATTGGGAGTTTTGAATTTGATTTTTCTTCCGTAATGCGACAGTGTTCTACCAGTAGACTAGGCTCCTTGAGCTAACCGGCAGTTTAGCGGCGAGCACTCCTTGACCCATCTTTCAAAATTACGTTTTGTTCCCCATTTTTCTTGGAGTTAGTAGTCCACTTGTATGGGTTTTATTCGTATGTTTATTAGACTATAGGGTAACAGGACAGAGAAAGGGGAGGTTTGGGTACCCATAAACCGGTTTAACCCTACCGCTGGTGTTTGCTAGTGCCGGTACCAAGTCCGGCTGTCCCGAGTTCCTATCGTTGTTTACGTTTGTCTTTTGTAGTTTTACTGTGAATTTTTTTCGTGTGCAGTTCCTTTTTTCTTTGTGGCATGTGGCTATGTTTTTCGGCCATTGTAGGTGTTTCCTGTTATCCTTTTTATTCTATTTTTCCTACATTGTTGTTGTTTTATGTTTAAAAGTACGCCTCACGAAAATCACCTTTATCCAGTTTCCGAAAAAAGCAACCTTTGGTCCTGGAAAACACCAAGAAACGATTTTTGGCCCTATTTTTAAATATCAAAGCTGAAACCGACCGTTTGTAGATTCTTTTACGATCAAATCAAAATACGATCAATTAAAAAGGTTACCTCCTTTAGGCGAGTATTAACTGTCCTCAAAAGTTATTTCGTGATTTGCCAGCTATAATTCCAAAGTAAAAGCAAAATACAAAAAAAAAAAATAAAAACACCACTTCAATCAGGTGTTTCGACCCATTGCATTCTTTATTAGGGTTTGTCTGATTTCAAAAAATTGACACATGTATCACCCGAAAGACACATGTGTCGGTTACCTCTCATAAAAGAGCCAAACTACATTAGCTTAAAGAAAACAGTTCTCCAAAAGTGACAGATATTGCAGTAATATTTTCTTCCTTTTGCAACGAATGATATACAACATTGGTCCTTTAGAAAAAAAAAAACAAATATTATATACATGTATTTGTTCTGTCAGAATAATATATAAAATTTATCCTTTTGGAAGAATGACTATTACATAAGTTTGTCCTCTTTTTTTCTGGTCTGTTGTGCAGAAATAAAAAAAAGATGACTAGGTTGGCATGGTCAAGTTTTTAAGCTAAAGTTTGAGATATAAACCATCTTATTTGGTTAATAAATGTCCGAGTAATGAACAAGGTTTGAAGAGGACATTTAAAATATCGTACAGTCTGTCCGGAATCAGCTTGCGTATTTGATGTGTGAGTTGGATTGATACACTGAACAGATCATAGAGTATGCAGATCTCATTGGTCGAGTCATCTGGACATATTCATCCCATGTAGTCATCATGAGTCATTTACAGCACGCCCATTACCTTTGCAGCACTCAACAATTACATACCATGATTTTGATTGGACACGTATTCGATACAGTACCATTGACGTTGCTTGTCAGTCAATTTAGAAAGTTAATTTGGATTTACACTTGCAATTATCGAGTAATTTTGATTATGTGCCACATTTTCGTCCTGATGTTCAGAAATTAAGCAATGTCTATTTGTGAGAGAATGCTTTTTGAACAAATTATACATAGCGCTGATTCTCCGGACGTTTCTGAAAATATCGTACCATTAAATATAAATAAAGAATTTTCAAACGTTTTTGATTATGTATACCATATAAATGAAAACTACTGTATTTTCAGTATTATTAGCAAAGAGGATTTTTTTTTTCATTAGCATTGTCTTGTGGGTAAAGCTTTGGAAAATTTTAGTCACAACACACATATTTGGTGACATTGTTAATCGGTAGTCAAGCAAACAGATACATCATTTTTTATTTGTTTTAGTATTTGATGATTTAATTTATGAAAAGCTACCGCACTGTAATAACTTCTCGGTCATTTATTTTCCCGAATCGAAATAAAAGCAAATGACATTTACTGCACTGAGACATAGTGTGCTGCATAGTTTGATCAAAGGACAAATTTATTGTATGTTTAACGCAACGTCGGTTTCTAGTCCAAGCTTAGAATTCGGGGTATGAAGATTGGCAATGGCGCTCAATATCATTTTTCTATGCGCTAGACTCGGCTTGTCATCATAAAATCAAATTCCCCATTTTAAAAAAAAAATCACAACATTGATATTATCTTTATCCAAGCAACAGAAGTCATTAGAATACTATTGTAGTGTTTTGTCGATAGATTTAAGCCATGTATCAATATCATGCCTGTGCTGAGATGCCACTTTTTCACGGTTATAAAAATTTGAGCTCGACATCAAAGGTTGGAACGTGATTGGTTCATTGATTTTTTTGTGGGTTAAGGTAGGTACATGCAGTATTCTTATCTGACATTACTCTGTCCATATTTTTGAGAAAGTATTAAAAAAATGAAATTTATTAATATGTTTTTTTTGGGGGGTTTTTTGTAAGTAATATAACACGCTTTTTAGTACAATGCAGTTGTTTACTTCCCCAACATACTGAATAACTCACAAGCAACCATTTTCATTGGCTACTTTTAAGTACAATACAGTTGTTTACTTCCCCAACATAGAATAACTCACAAGCAACCATTTTCATTGGCTACTTGGTTAAAAGCGCTACAGTAAAAAATCGCGGTAAGAACTTTTCCTCCAAAAATTTGCTTGAAAAAGGGAATTTTCGGGCGAAATTATAACAAGCGAAAAGCATTATCCGAGTACATCAGAGAATTAATTGTTACAGATTTACTTGAGAATGGGGAAAATGATGCATCTTGCCATATTCAACGCGGTCTGTCAACGCAGTTAAGTACAAAATATAAAGTTTCTGATAGAACAGTGAAAAATATTTGGGTGAAACACTGTGAAAATGGAAAAGTAGCTAGGCGACCTGCAGCGGGTGATTGAGATAGAGCACTGTCCGACGGAGATCTCGAACTGATTGAAATGTTGTTAAAAATGAAGCCTACTATATCTTATGCTGAAAATAGTTCAAAATTACAATAACATTCTGCCCTACCTTATCCTTTGTCAAAGCAAAGAATATCAGATGCAGTAAAAAATATTTACCATCCGGGAAAATGACATTCAAGAAAGTGTCAGATATACCCCAAAAAATTAAATTACACCCAAAACTTTAGAACATATATTTGTTGTGGTAATCCAAAGAAATTGATTTGTTTATGAGAGTGGCTTTAAAAGTGCCGAAATTATGGACATAGCAAAGTTTGCGAACCATGCATAGAGATAGGCAGATACAAACAAAACCAAAACTTGACCTTGAATCTACTAGTCTCTTTGAGTGGTGTTTGTAATTATACTTTTTTGGATATGCCTACAAATACAGACAGTTACATCCAGTTTTGGCAGGAAACAGCTGAATCTGTAAACGAAAATGCTACTTCGGCATTAGAACCGGGAGATACAGTTATCGTAGACAACTGTCCGATTCACAGGAATAATGGTGAACTAAATGTCAGTTACTTCTTAGACAGAATAGGTATAGAATACATGTTTTTAACAACATACTCGTCGGATATACAGCCTGTAGAAAATTATTTCTCGCAAATCAAAAACATTCGTAAACAGCAACGTTTTGTAGCAATGGCGAACGCAAATCTGCATGTTGCGACTGGAAAATAAAGCTATTAAAAGAATATATAATGAGAACATTGCGAAATATTACAGTGCTACGGGGTATTCCAATGTTTGTCATTTTCTTTGGTTGTGTCTTATTCGAGGTGAGGAGTTGATTTTAAACAGCGCAGTATTTTAGAGCAAACTATTTCATTTTTTTCTATCTGTAATATCCACTTCCATTTGTGAACTAATGAATGAATAATTCCAGTAGTCTTAATTTATTATGATTGTTAACAGTTACAAGAGGGGATCTGGTGAGTCTACGTATAATGTCTAAACCCCGGTCGAAAACATTAAAGCTCTCGAATTTATTATATATATATCCAAATGTCGCTCAATTTAAGGTAAAACCAGGTCCAAAAAGCACCTATCACGATGTATCGAGTTTAACAAATCATTTGAATCCCGTATTCCCGAAAATGCCCCCAAACCTAAGTAGGGTTGACAAACTAGGAGTGACCAATTGAAAACGATCCTTTTTTTAGTTAATTTTACTTTCGTTTTTGGAGGGTCACAGAATTGCACCCCCTGAAAAAATCTTTAGAATTTTAAATATATTTGTATGATAAAATGCCGATGAAACACCAGATTAATGCTTTGTCTTTTGAAAGTTTTACTTTTAAAATTAACTCCCTTTTCCGGTTTGTTTCCGATGTCAATTGTGCAAGAACACTCTAGTCCAATGTAAAATAGGCTTTCCTTCAATCATGCTTGATGACTACACGTCAATTATATGTCCAGGTGGTTCGACCAATGGGAGTTGCATACTCTCGTAAACTGATCAGTCTACCTAATCAACGCACACATCAAATCCGCAAGCTGATTCCGGACAGTCTGTATTTTTGTTTGAGAAAACTGCATTTGCACTAAAACTAAATTTTATTGTTAAATTTTACAGTGCTAATTTTTAACACGTAAAATGTGAAAATTAAGCTGTAAGTTAAAGTGAAAGTCATAAAATAATCACTGAGATAAAATAAAAATGCAAATTACAATAAACGAAAGTGCAGTCTGTTTAGCATAATCGAATACTTTTGTTTCGGAACAAATTAGTGCCTTCAAACAAACATTTTTATGATAGACTTTTCAAGTAACCGTAAATAGTTCTTACTATTTTATGTTCTGGAAATAGATATTTCGTCGATGTCTGGTCAGCTGAAATAACAGATTCTTATTTCTTTTAATCTTTCAGTAATCCCGATAAATTCTTTTGTCAAAATAGTTCATTTCATATTTTAGTGAAACATAGAGCTTAACATCGTTAAACATCATTCACTATCTTGTTCAACGCAATAGTATTTCAAAATTATTTTTACGAAATATGGTTTTACTTTAGGTACTTCGATAGCCTCCATTCGAATTTGTACTTTACATGGGACAAAATTTCTTCAAGCTATTGAGGTATACCATCCTTCACTTCAGTTCATATTATATTAACAATGAAGGGATAGGGAGTAAATGAAAATAAGATAAAGTCTCTACAAATACATGGTAATACTAAGCGATGGAACAACGCTTTTATTGTTGTTCTTTATCTTGAAGCTGCCATGAGGCCTTCAACAATGAGCTTTTCTAATACTTTATAACAAGCTGGCACCGGTTGAGCGGAATTCATTGCTAATTGTCGAGCAACGCTACATCCATGCTTTTTAACCTAATGATCCATGGATGCGGGATCGCCAACAAACATAGACTTAACTGGCGAAGTGTTCGTACAATCGCTGTCATCCACTGCCCGACAAAAAGACGACAGAAGACGATCACAACATTTAAACAACCACAGGGCACTCATCGAGCCAATTGTAAGAAAACTTGGCAAAATAAAATCATGAGATGTGGGCACAATAAACAGGTGGTCAGAATTACAATTTAAGATTACAAAAAATAAAAAGGTCAAAATATGAAAGTGTGATAGCGTAACCATATGAGAGATTCTCTAAAGAACAAGTTCACCATAACTGAAATGTATATAGAGCATACATCTCTCTCACGGGGAATCTTTTTGCAGGAGAGACAAACGCCAGTCTAAAATTAACAATAATATACCTTTCTCTGGTTTCAATATTTGTCGCTTCTTTTATCAATGTAAGGAAACCTTACATTTCATTTGTTTATATTTGCCAATGGAAAAGAAAAAAAATCTTGTTGTGTATAGCTTCCATTTTAATATTTTTAGTATCACCCACATTTAAACTATTTCATTTAACTATTCAGGGGCTATAAATAACAATGAAAGCTAATGAACTTAATATACAAGTCTCTACCAATAATCAATGAAGGGATAAGGAGTTATGCTCATCAGACAAAATCTCTACAAAACATGGTAAAAACAAGCAATGGAATCACGCTTTTATTGTTGTTCTTCTTCTTGAAGTCAGCACGAGGCCTTCAACAATACATTGTTAAACCAATCAAAGAAAAAAGCTTTTAGGGACTGGTAAAAAAAATTCAGGGCATGGGACCGTTTCAAACAGCAGTAGGACATGAAGAACTACAATAAAAGCGTTGTTTTTTTCCCATGTATTTGTGAGACGTTGTCTCATGTACATTTACTCAATATCATTTCATTTCTTATGCATTTTTAGCTCACCTCACGAAGTGACGGTGGCTTATATGATACCCCGAGCGTCGGCGTCCGGTTAGGAAGAATGGTTTAAGTCCATTCCTGGTTACTGACATGTCCCACATCAACCCGGCGTTTTACATTTCCGCAAATCGGCATTACGTTTCCGAAAAAAATACATATTACGTTTCCAGAAAACATAGTTTATCTTTCCGGAAAAAATATATATTTCTTTTCAAGAAAAAAATTACGTTTCCGCAAAAGAAATGTTTTACCTTTGTAAAATATTTTGCGACTTTATATCCACAATTTTTCGTTTATACAGTTAAAAAATATTAATAAAGACGACCGCTACATGATCCAATAAATTTTGAACGTTAAGCTTTTTTCCTCTTTAAACTTGTGACATTCGCAGTATTTTTTGTACAAAAGCATCACACACAATATTAAAAAGAAACACGAACAATCATACAATGTAGCCATCAAGTATTTATTATTTTGATACTTTTTGAAAGCACGATTTTTGTGGGTTAAAAAGAGAACATATCTGACCATTATGTTCACCTCATACTTGTATTAAATTCATAGATGAACATATTTCAAAATTTTAACTTGATTTATCAGTGAATGGTGAATAAAAGGATATGGAGTAAATGCACATGAGACAAAGTCTCTACAAATACATGGTAAAAAACAAGCAAAGGAACAACGCTTTTATTGTTGTTCTGCATCTTGAAGTCACCATGAGGCCTTCAACAATGAGCTTTGCTCATACCTCATAGTAAGTTCAAGACGGCCCCTAGAACCGGTTTAAGCGGAATTCTTTGCTAATTGTCGAGCAACGCTACATCCATGTCTTTTTTGGTCATGGGTGCGGGATTGTCAACAAACATCAATTAAACAGGCAAAGTGCTCTTACAATCACTGTCATCCTTTGCCCGACAAAAGCACTAGTGTCTTATTAGAGGTTTCCGGATAAGCAACTTCCTTTAACTTAATTACGAACTTAAACGTAATGTATTTAAACATATTTGGATTATATCCCTTTCAACACTTACCGAAGCATATATATTTCTAACTAGCTGAGGGAAAATTAAACTCCTTTTGGAAGTCGTACCATGAGAATGAAAATTATTTGAAAAGGCACATAATTTACATTGGTTTAATTATATTTACTCATACTTTACCTCCTCAATTATTTGTCAATTCATCTTACTTGGAGTGCATTAAATTGTCTTGCAATGATTTTCTTTTCATTGAATCGGAATAATTTAAAAATCAGTCAGCATGTTTCGGATTTGTTTCAATTATCTTTTACGATATTTATTCTGTGTAATAACAGTATTGCTTGTTTTGATTTGGAACTTAAAAATACAGTATATTACACTGGGGATCATCTTGATTGTGTGTAAATCTGTCAGCCAGTATATTATAAAAGACTAAAAAATGTAAATACTAGTTCCTGTTGTCTACAAAAGGTTCTGATAAGCATTTTTCATTAAATAGGCAAACAGTACCGCACGTCCCATTAGTGCAACAAGGTACCAAGTGACATTTTGGGCGAAATTGAGTTAAGTGCATTTCTTAGGAGCTACTATAGATATCTAGTTGCCATATAAAAATTAAGCTTGTGTCTTTATAGGTTTCTGAGATAATCAATTATGTTTTCGGTACTAACTGATTTCAGTGCATTTTCCACGTGGAACAAGGAGCCAAATGACACTAGGTTAATTTTTGCATAATTTATTGACATATGAAATATCACACAATAGAGCGTCTAAATACATGAAAAACAGGATATAACCTTTCAGAATTTCTTAAAATAATTTGGTGATGAGTAAAGCCACACAAATAAGATAAATATCTTTAAATTACAATGGTTTTGTGTTTGTGAAATGATTTATGCAGAAAGGTACCAAATGACACTTGGAACCTTCTTGCACGACGGGATCTTTACTTTTTTTTAGAAATATTTGTTTAAAATGGGTACCAACTGACAAAAGTGATTATTTCTGTAAAAATAAAAGGAGCTATAGACCAACCTAAATGTCTGAATAAAGAGTGACGTAAGTCCATTCTATGAGCTAAAAATGGAAGGTGTACCTCTGTTCTCTGATTAATTGTGAAGGTCGACATTTTCAAATTGTGTTTTCTTAAAATTGCATTAGTGTCAGTTGGTACCTTGTTGCACTAATGGGACGTGCGGAAAGTCATGGCAATAAATAACAGTGTTTTAGTTTAGCTGTTCACAAACTATAGACAGGATTCGGGAACATTAGAGAAGCGCTATAGCTTGTAACGTCCATCTAAACTATTACACCTCTGTATCTTTTGTTCAAATTAATACTAATACAAATTAGATTTATGGGTTAAAGTGGATAATTAATCAGCCTTATAAATGTGAGTTTCAGTGCCAAACTCTTTCACTAAAGAAGTATGCCGAAATTCGGACTTTTAGTTGACCGATTTTTTTATTTATCATAGTAACAAATGGATTTTCCCTATTTACGTTACTAATGTACTATCAGGTTATTGGCAAGAATCTGACCGTTTCATTCATGCTTAAAAATTGTTCCTTGTAAATTAAGCCGGTACAATGAACCTGATAGTGCAGGGATGGCACCAAGCGGAACAAAAAAATGTTAGATGAATTTGTGACGGTCATATACAGGACTCAATTTTCGGCGATTTTAGCGATTTTAAATTTTACATTGGACCTACACCACTTGAATTTTGAGTGTATATATATTAATTAGTTTTTTTTTGTGTGTGTTTTTTTTTTGTTTTTTGTTGTGTTTTTTTTTTTTTTTTTTTTTTTTTTTTTTTGTGCTGTTCTTGTTTATCACGGACCGTAAGCCTTATTATATTAAGCTATGCACAATTTTAATTGGTTCTTATGTTTCCAGAGTGTTTATTTGTTTCGTACATGTGCAGGAAATTACATATGCAGCAAGCAGTATAAAGATTTGATATTGAAAATTCAGAAAAAAAACACATACATGTAACTGCAAACTGCTGTATAGGATATGCTTGGTTCTGAAAGTTTAGGATGTAACATTGGAGATGACGTATCACACGGATGAACATATAAATGAACACGAAACGAGACATCATGATGCATGCGTGTCGATTTGTGCTACATATAGGTGTAATCGAAGCAAGAATTAAATCATTCAGGTCTTCGTCTTCATTTCGCCCATTTTTGTACGCATACATGTGCGCTTACCAGTCTTCTTTTATGTAGCAAATTCCAACCATCATTCTTTATCTTGGAAAAAATAATGTAAATATTAATGAAGACCACGCGTGCATTCAACAGCAATGTATATATATATTTTCGAAAATAAGACCTTTAGGTATTAGGAAAGATCTGTTGATAAACGGTAAATTCGCGTGTAACACAACATTTATAGAGAATTCGAAACATGCAATGGTAAAACTGAAATGAAGAAACGACTAAATGGCATACTCATTTTTGCAATTAAAATTTCAAATATATTCATGTTACTAAGATATTCTGAAAAAAAATGTCTCAATAATCTGACTGTAGGTGCACAGGAAAGGGTAGGATGGAGGAATCTGATCCCTTAATTCTAGAAAATAACCTACAATAATGGGCTTTTAGGTCTTGTTTGTCACCGGAAAAGTTCTTCCATTATAAATGTGGAAGGGGGTATTTGGTAGAGCAGGCTAGTTACTAACTCAGTTAGGTTTCCAATATTTACTATGTTCAACAATATCAATTTATACATCAAAACATCAACCCTGCAAGTACATAACAATACAAACATAAATAACACTGACAATCACAGACAAAAATCACATATTACAGCACAATACAAATACAATACATATAAAAACAAAATCATAAGGTATTGCGCATATTCTTAGCTGGTGATGTGAAGTTGTGATAAGGCATTTCAGTTCATGTTTTTTAGTCTCATGTTTTCACCATTACACACAGTATATCAAATCATCTGTTAAATGGATGATTGAGTAAAAATAAAATAAGTTTGAACACTACATTCAAAACACAAAAAACAAGACAATTACACTTCACAAAAACATTACACTACACAAAACACTCAACACCAAAAATACATGTAGTTAGTTACCTGTCTGTGGGACCAGGCTGTTCAATTTATGATACTGCTACAAAGCTACATAGTTACTCTAATCTGAAAAATACAGATGAGGGATATTTTCACTCTATGTGCAAAATATTTAAGTTTAAACCTGCAAAAATGGCAAAAAAAAACACAAATTGTCAGTTTCAGTTAAAAACACTATATTATATTTCACCAGCTTCAATTATTAAAATAAATGACTTGCAGGAATACAATAATCACAGATTACTTTAAAAATAATCAACAAAGTTTCAACATTCAAAAAGTCAAATATTCACACTTTCACTCATCTTTCTTTTTCACAGATAATCAGGATAAAAATACCAAAAATGAAAATGAAATAAAGAAATGAAATGCATATCTACCTTCCAAACTAATGTGATGTGGCACCAAATCAAATATTGACTTCAATGTATTTTGTCAAAAAAGAAGACCAAAATCAAATATGTCTTGTCACTTGAACAAAGGACCCACTTCTGAAGAATATAGAATTTAGGCGGGAAAACTAGAACCCAACCTATAACAACCAATGAAATGGCTAGAAAATGACACACCCACAATACTAAGAGGGTCACCTGACTAAACCATATACCACTACATGGATCAACAGATTATAGCCTGAAGACATAAGTGATCAATATAAAATGTAGAAAGTAGATAAACCTTAATCAATAAATTTAAATTAAGTAATAACACAAGAAATAGACATCAGTCATTATGAAATATATTTTTATTGAAATATAACTGATTTCAATGTATTTCAAATGACAAATACAAATACATATTTTATTCAATTAAAAACATGATAAATCCACATTATCACATACTCCCCCTGCTTGTGAAAATAGTGACCTCACCATTTACACTGCAGAGTCGGAGAAAATTATACAATATTTTAAAAATAAATACTAATATTCACAGAGTTCTCATTATCAAGTATTGTCACTTTGTTGAGGATCACAAATTCTCTGTCACAATTTTCACAAGTGCTTTTTCAATGTCTTCTTCAGCAGATGGGAACATTCCTGACATTGCTAAACTTTTAAGGTATTCCGCCTTTCTAATCCAATCGGATTGTTGAGCCATGACAAATTCGCCAGACTTCATCCATTTAGGTTTGGTAGTTCGTCTATGCGAACGTCTAACTGGCGGTTCTGGATCAATGTCATCCTCGCTTTCTGTATCAGGCCCCTGATTTTCAATTGTTCCAGTATCATGACCAGCTTGTTCATCAGTAACAGTAACAAAAGCTGATGTTGCTTGCTCATCCTTATTATTTGAATAATCTGAATGTTCCTCTTGTTCAGTTATTTCCCCTTGGTCAGTATTGACATCTATATTTGGAAGTCCCCCACTACAGATTCAATTTTATCCTGTGTCACTGATGAATTATCAGGCACATCTGATGTATCCATATCATCAGATACCACCTGATCAAGAATAATTAATTCATCATTTTCCTGTTCATCTTCATCAAGAGTTGTTTCCCCTTGATCAACAATATCCTGTTGAAAATTGCCAATTGGTAGCAGTAAATTTCGGTGCAGTTCTTTTTCGACCAGTACCATCTTCCTTTTGAATTTCATAAACTGGGATGTCAGAATTTGGTTTTTTTAACATGATATAAATATCATCCTCCCATTTATCCGAAAGTTTATGTTTTCCATCCCATGCCAAAATTTCCACTAATACTCTATCCCCAATTTCCAAATTTGAACTTTTTGTATTTATTTCATAGTTGGCTTTTTGTTGCTGTTGTTGTTTCCTTGCTGATGAAATTGCAAGTTCATATGCCTTTTGTATTCTTTCCTTCATGTTTTGAACATATTTTGTGTTTTGGCTTTTTGAAATTTGATCCGTATTGAAAATGATATCAACTGGAGTCTTTGGTTCTCTTCCAAACATTAAATAATATGGGCTCATTCCTGTGGTGTCATGTTTTGTGCAATTATATGCATGAACCATAGATTGTTACATGTGACTTCCAGTCTTGTTTTTGAGTTGGTTCTAATGTGCCAAGCATATTTAATAAAGTCCTATTAAAGCGTTCACAAACTCTGTTGCCCTGTGGATGATATGGAGTTGTGCGCAACTTTTTCATTCCAGTTATTTCGCACAGTTCTTTCATCAGTTTTCCTTCAAAATTGGCCCCTTGGTCACTATGTATAGTCTTCGGAAATCCATAGTGAACAACAAAATTGTTCATGAAGGCTTCTGTGGTGGTACGTGCAGTTGTGTTCTTAGTTGGCACAGCAATTTCGTACTTCGTGAAATGATCTGTGATCACAAGTATGTACTGGTGGCCTCCTTTAGATGTTTCCAGACCAAGAAAGTCCATACATACTAGTTCGAGTGGCTGTGATGTCTGTATGCTCACCAAAGGAACTTTCTTATTTGGTGGTGTCTTCCTTCGTAAGCATCGTTCACATTTGGAAATCCAGTTCTCCACATCTCTTGTCATACCATGCCAATAAAACCTATCTCTGATTAGTGATGTTGTACGGTCTCTATCTTGGTGACCAATCTCATTGTGCAACTTTTGTAATATAACTTTTCTATGACTTGGTGGAATAAGTAGTGGTTTTCTTTCTTGTCCAGTAATTGAGTCTAAAGTGCATCTGTAAAGGCAGTTGTTTATCAGTTTCAATTTTTCAAAGTTGTTCAGTAAGGCTCTGTGTTCAGGTGTTTTCGGAATTTGACTTTTCAGTGGTTTTATATTTGATTGAACTTGTTTAATCCAAAATTTAATGACTCTGTCTTGATTTTGTATATCCGAAACATTTAAAGTTGATGAAGATTGTGAATCAAAATCCAAATTTTCTAAAATTTCTGGTGAATAACATATTGTTTCTATTGCTGGAGTGGGTGGGATTGCATTACAGATGGCTTGTATTGATTCTGATGATATTGTTTGTTCAGATATTCCTTTTTGGAGCAGTTCCGGTAATTTTGACATAGAATCTGCATCTGCATTATTTATGCCGGACCTGTATTTAATGTCAAAGTCATAAGATGACAATGCTGCAATCCACCGTTGAGTTGTTGCATCCAGCTTTGCAGAAGTTAAAACGTATGTAAGTGGATTATTATCCGTGAGTACAAGAAATTTTGATAGTTTTAAGTAGTCGCTGAATTTTTCTGAAATAGCCCATTTGAGTGCCAAAAATTCCAAACGATGAGCTGGATAGTGTTTTTCTGCATAAGCAATCACTCTCTTTTGGTCAATTTGATCTTGATATAAGACAGCACCTAAACCTGCTGTTGAAGCATCAATATGTAATTCAAATGGTTTCGAAAAGTCAGGATATCCAAGAATAGGTGGTTCAATCAGACATTGTTTCAAAGTATTGAAGGCTTGTTCTTGTTCAGTGGTCCATTTCCAAGATGTTTTGTTGTTCTGGGTTTTGACTTTTCTGTATCCTTTCTTTTTCTTTGGTGCAGGCATTAAATCTGTGAGAGGTCTGGCTATTTTTGAAAAATTTTTGATGTATCTCCGATAGTATCCTACAAATGTCCTACGAATCCTAAAAATTTCCTTACTTCTTCAGGTGAAGTTGGTGTTGGCCATGATCTGACCTTTTCAATTTTATCCGGATCTGGTTCTATTCCCTGCTCTGAAACAATGTGACCAACATACTTAACCTTTCTCATGAAAAATGAGCATTTCTTATGTGCTAATTTTAAACCTGCCTCCTTTAATCTGGTAAATACTTGGTCAATTATTTTAAGATGTTCATCAAATGTATCGGAGAAGATAATTACATCATCCAAGTATACAAAGCAAATTTTGAGATTCAAATCCATTAAGATGGTTTCCATAAGCCGTTGGTATGTTGCAGGACTGTTGGCCAATCCAAATGGCATTTTGTTGTATTCACAGAAGCCAAGTGGACCTAAGGTAAAGGCTGTTCTTTCTTTATGAATTTCTTTTATTTCCAAAATTGTGATATCCGGCCTTCATATCTATAACTGTAAAGTATTTGTTTCCTGCCAGAGCTTCCAAAATTTCTTCAATTCTTGGTAATGCATGTGAATCTTTGATGATTCTTTCATTTAGTTGGCGGTAATCCACACACATTCTGAGCTTTCCATCCTTTTTCCTGCAGAGAACTATGTTCGATGCCCATGGAGAGTAAGACTGTCTTATTACACCAGATGCTAGAAGTTGGTGAATATGGTTGCGGCCCTCCTCATACATGGCTGATGGAATACGCCTTTGTTTCTGCTTGAAGGGAGTTTCATTTGAAGGTTCAATCCGGTGTTTTATCACTTTTGTTGTTCCTATGTCTGTGTCATCCTTTGCCATAATATCCACATACTTACCAATGAGTTGTCTCCCTTGTTGGATTTGCTCTGGTGTCAAATCATCTGGTGTCAAATCCATCAGCACATTCAATACTCAGTACATCCTGTACAGACTGCAATTCAATATTCGAAAAATATGAAGTATAAAAGTATTTACTTATTGTAGAAACGGTTGACCCTGTATCCAACAATGCCTGTGTGTTTATGCCTCCTATTATTACATTTGTTTCATTTGCTGTTCCTATTAGTTGTTTTTGATTTTCTATGGAGCAACTTGGTTTGTTTGATTTAAGGCCAACTATCTGTCCCTCGATGCCGGCCTGTTGGAGTTTAAACCAGTCCGACTGTAGTTGTCTTATCGGACACGGCATCCTATTTGTATGTGGCCCTGTTGACCACATCTCCAACATGTCACTGTTTTGTTGTCAATTCTGTTACCTTGTTGAGTTTGACGGTTACTGTAAGTGTTATTGTATTGTTGTGGCTGTTGTTGTCTAAATCTATATCCCTGTTGGTTATAATTTGGCTGTTGTTGGGCATATCTATTCATTATTGTTGGCTTATTACTTCCTCTGCCTCTATTATAATTTGAGTTACCTCCCCTGAAGTTTGTGTTGGACTTTTGATACTGGTAGTCACGTTCTTTTAGTTCTTTGACATCAGCCACCAGTTGTTGTATCATGGTAGTGACATCAGTAGTGCCCTGGTCAGTTGTTATCCTCTTAGATGGTTGAGGTTTGGTTTGCTTCTTAAAGTCTGCTTCTTGTTCTCTCATGGCAGACTTCAGTTTGTCAAAATCTTTAATTATGTAATGCAAATGCCCAGATGTTTCTTTTAATTTTTCGTCCAACCCACTCGAAAACATGGAACATAGTTTATCATAAACATCTCCAGGTCGCACCAGTTTTTGTTTGCAAGCCTTGTAAAGTATATCTTCCATTCTATTGGCCCATGCTATTACATCTTCAGTTGGCTTCTGTTTGGCACTGTAAAATTCCTCCATTAATCTGTCATGTTGTATGGAGAGACCAAACTTACCTTCTAATTTGTCCAACAGTTGGTCTAAAGATGTGTCTGTTCCAACACGCATAGCTACCTCTGCTGCTCTCCCACGCAAGGAACGTCGAATCAACATGTCGATGATGTGTGGTGGAAATGTTGACTTGCGTAATGAGTCCACTTCATATCGCCACAGCTCATATTTTGCCTCGCCCTTGCCCTCTTCTCCAAAGAAGGTTGAAAGTTTTGGAGTGTAATGTGGGACAGATGTAATTGCTGTACTGGCTGCAGTAGCTGGTGGTACATTTGATGATGTTGAAGGATCTGGTGCTTTATTTTTAGGTGTAGCTGGTGTTTCTAATTTCATGGCACCTGGAGGGGTTAATCCCTGTATCTATGTACTTGCTTCAGCTAGATGTGCAAGGCATTTTTTAAGTCCTGAGGCAGTTTTAATTTTGGGTTAAGTGCCTAATTTTGCAAATGCACTTAAAAGTGCTGACTGCTCCTCTTGAGTAAGTTCTTCCTTGCCAGTTTTATCCTCTGCATCAGCCATAATGACTGTATAATATTAATTTAAAAATAGTTGATTATCTCCCTTTAATATAAGGTTTATCCAGATAATTTAGCCAAAATGTGTCCAATTTACTAGACAGATATTTTTCCAAGAAAAAGCTAGGTGTATGAAGAATGATGTTGATATGAAGATCTGTAATGGTAGTATAGCTTGGCGAAATCCAGGCTGACTACTTCAGTTTGTACGGTATGTAGTATAGCTTAGCGAGACCCAAACTGACTACTAAATAACGGAAATAAAATAATAGAACGGTTGTAGTATAGCTTAGCGAAACCCAAGCTGACTACTTAACATACTGTATTGATAAGCTGTTTAATGTTGATTTGATCTGCCCACCCTCAGACCGACTATCTAATAGCAATCCTCAATGATTTGCTCCATAATTTTCTTTAGCCAAGTTTTTGACAATATTTTGGTTGGATGAATTCCGTCCTTATATAATTTGAAATTATGTGAGACTCTTTTTCCAGTTTTATGATGATGGGAGCCCTTTTTGTAAGATGATGTCTGAGTAAGATCAGATGAGAATTTAGGAGAATAGCTGCCTAGTCTCAAGTTAATTCCCATTATTTGTTTGTTTACTTGAACAATTTGTTCCTCCAACTCTTTATCCTGATCAATAAATTTTGTAGGTTCAGGATGTTTTTTATATTTATTCCATTCCTGCATGGAATAAATTGGTGTCTGCAAAAATGTTAATTTGGAATTTGAATATCTGTCAAATATTTTGACTATAAGTTGTATTTCATCCAAAATATGATTTAAAGTATCATCTGCGGCAAACGTTGTTAAACAAATACAATCTTTTGTTATTTTATTTGTAAGATTACATGTGCCAAGCCAGACATATAGGGAAATTGATCCAAATTTCTGAATGAGGATCTTGATATTTTGTTCAAGCCAAATGCGGCCTTCCTTAATTGTTTCTCCTCCTTTGTACATCCATTTTACATTGTATTCATAAGATGTTACAATTTTGGATTCAAGATATGAGCCTTTACTATCAGATAGTATAATATGCTTTCTATAGCAAGATCCTGTCGGGCGTTTTGATGGTTTATTGATGAATTTGTGTAATTTGTTGACGGGCATTTAATTCAAAGAAAACGCACGACAAAGTGCGGCAAAAATATTTTGCGTTGAGGCAAAGAAAACGCACGAAAACTTTTGTAAACTTGTACTGTAAATAAACAAAACAAGGACGTCCTACATAATGACCTGCAACGTCCTACAAAATAACCTGGAAGTGGGTTAGGGAGGGGGGTTGGGACAGTGTAAGAGGACTATCTCTCTGTCAACTCCTGTACTCAATGTTCTGGCAATAAATATACCAGAATCTATATGTTATACACAAAAATTATATGTATGCGACACAAATATACATGACAATATCACACACAAACATGAAAACAAAATATGACACAATACAAGACTGTACTAAACAAAAATGACAGTCACAAAACACATATTGAAAATGTAAATGAAAATATAGACAAAAATGTACACGAACACATACACAAAATACACCTGAAATGTTATGCAATCAAATATACGACAGACAAATTAGTTTCAGTAATGAAAAGTGTGTTTACCAACTAATAATTAAGTAAATATTGTTCTGCAACACTGTTTTCTTCATCTGTTGATTTCGGCGAGTGACTTCCGGATGAATACAGTTCGATCTAAATACCAACAAGTACGGTTAAACCATGGTTGAATTCCGAATATCCTCAACTGTCTCACCTCCACTTCCAGAGATAGTTTTGTCCTCAAAACTGATATTTACACCATCTTTTCGTTGGGCGCCAATTGTAGAAGGGGGTATTGTGGTAGAGCAGGCCAGTTACTAACTCAGTTAGGTCACCAATATTTACTATGTTCAACAATATCAATTTATACATCAAAACATCAACCCTGCAAGTACATAAAAATACAAACATAAATAACACTGACAATCACAGACAAAAATCACATATACAAATACAATACATATAAAAACAAAATCATAAGGTATTGCGCATATTCTTAGCTGGTGATGTGAAGTTGTGATAAGGCATTTCAGTTCATGTATTTTAGTCTCATGTTTTCACCATTACACAGTATATCAAATCATCTGTTAAATGGATGATTGAGTAAAAATAAAATAAGTTTGAACACTACATTCAAAACACAAAAAACAAGCCAATTACTCTTCACAAAAACATTACACTACACAAAACACTCAACACCAAAAATACATGTAGTTAGTTACCTGTCTGTGGGACCAGGCTGTTCAATTTATGATACTGCTACAAAGCTACATAGTTACTCTACTCTGAAAAATACAAATGAGGGAAATTTTCACTCTATGTGCAAAATATTTAAGTTTAAACCTGCAAAAATAGCACAACTTCAAAAATAACACAAATTGTCAGTTTCAGTTAAAAACACTATATTTCACCAGCTTCAAGTATTAAAATAAATGACTTGCAGGAATACAATAATCACAGAAAATATTACTTTTAAAATAATCAATAAAGTTTCAACATTCAAAAAGTCAAATATTCACACTTTCACTCATCTCTCTTTTTCACAGAAAATCAGGATAAAAATACCAAAAATGAAAATGAAATAAAGAAATGAAATGCATATCTACCTTCCAAACTAATGTGATGTAGAACCAAATCAAATATTGACTTCAAATGTATTTTGTCAAAAATGAAGACCAAAATCAAATATGTCTTGTCACTTGAACAAAGGACCCACTTCTGAAGAATATAGAATTTAGGCGGGAAAACTAGAATCCAACCTATAACAACCAATGAAATGGCTAGAAAATGATACACCCACAATACTAAGAGGGTCACCTGACTAAACCATATACCACTACATGGATCAACAGATTATAGCCTGAAGACATAAGTGATCAATATAAAATGTAGAAAGTAGATAAACCTTAATCAATAAATTTAATTAAGTAATAACACAAGAAATAGACAATTGTCATTATGAAATATATTTTTATTGAAATATATTTTTATTGAAATATATTTTTATTGAAATATAACTGATTTCAATGTATTTCAAATGACAAATACAAATACATATTTTATTCAATTAAAAACATGACAAATCCACATTATCACATATAAAACACATACACAAATAAACCAAGAACTTATTAATATATAACTGTTGTGCTATGATTACACGATTGTTTGATCTATGTTTTAGCGCTCCCAGTTGTTTTTTATCAATTTTAAATCTTAGTAAAACCATTGTCATATGACGAATATCAGAGTACACTTCTAAATAATAATTAGTTTGCTTTTACATTGTTTTAGGAGCGATGTTAGTATTTATTTATTCAATAGGCCAGGAATACAGTCTCATTCCCGCTTAATGATATCCACTGTTGTGAACCCGATCGGTGCAGAATTCGAGTTCACCGGTGTAGCGGAACCAGGATGGAGGACAAAGTCACTTGCAACGGGTAGGGTCATTTATTTTTACCTCGTAAACAAAAACGGTTAACTGAATTTCCTATCTGTTTATTAATACTTACAGATATATCATCAAAGTTGATAATTGTTTTACTTTTGTGTCCACCAGATATCATTTACTTCGAAGAAAACCTGTCAGAAAGAGGTCTTGCATTCCAACACGTATTTGAAGCGTAAGATCGACTTTATTTTCCACATAATTCTTCACTGAAAATTTTGTCGGGATAATTGCACGGATGTATGGTAATTTGGTATTGGTCTTTCATTGGAAACACCAAAAATATGGTCCAGAATAATCATTTTGATGAGTTTCGAGGAGCCTTGTTTTTGTTTGTATTCACGGTGTAGACTTGCGATAATTGATCAGTTTTTACCAGAAAAGTTAACTGTGTAGATCAAATATCGCTATTGATTGAACAAAATCTGGAAACGGTTTAGATTATAAACAGGAAAATTTAAAATTCCCAGAAATTTGTATTTAAAAGATGGTAGTGCATATTTACACTGAATTCCAGATGGTCTCATCAAAATGTGGAGACATCAAAAAGGTATCTTCAACTTTAGAGCATGTGTGACGAGATGTTCACAAAAAGCAAGGATAAAATTGAGGTTTTGGGCCTTTTCTATTTCGTAAAGAGGCATTAAACGACACATCAACCCAAATTAAAAAAAACAATACAGCTTAAAAGTAGTAAAAATGAATGATCAAGTATCATTCCTTTTGATTAAAAATAACAAGCTTAGTTAGAACTTATAAAAATAATTTAGATATACAAATGATGTCCCGTCTATCCGATTTACGTGATATGTTTCTCTCGATAGTAGTGAACCTCTTTTATATGAACCAAGCATATTTTTTTTTATTCGGAATAATGCCCCGGACTAACGCCTTTTAATAAATAATAAATTACCCCTTACTACTTGAAGCCCACTATTAAATCAGGTATTCCCTGATGTTCAACGGCCTTGCTGATAAAACGTTTATTGAATTATCAAAATCAATTTGCACGATAACACTTCTTGACCCACGTAATAAATTATAATAACAAGGTATTGAATATTCCTCACAAAAATTAAACCAGATAACATCACCCTGACGTACACCCTTTTGCATTAAATTATTACGCTGACTGGTCATGGGTAAATTATATCGGGATTATTCGTTTTAAACTTACCTACAAGACAGAGAAAATTTAAGCCATATCAAACCTGTTCATTAAATGAGTAGCAAATTCTTACTTATACAAAACCTACTTTACTTATACAATTATTTACCTCACATAAACTAAAATATTGTATTCCTGATATTCATAAGTCTGTACGTAAAAATTTTCCAAACAATGTGTTGGACATTGGTCCAAATTGTCATTCCTACGTTACATTTAGTCAAAATAATTTCTACTGTACAGAAACGTTGAATTTTAGAATTGGAAAATTTGAACGTCACGACAAGGAACACGTGTGGGAGAGAATAATCACCTCCTCCTCTTGTCAGAAAATTGTCAAATTTCATGGATGGTTCTGAACCTAAAATAGCACCTTTAGATGAACTATAAAACCATTAACTTTCTGACATAATGCAATAATTAAGGTATGACTATTTTACTAGTTTGCGGATCAAGAGATGGGGGCTAGGGACGAAACCCCGTCCTTTATTTATGCAAAATTTAGGCAAAATTGATGAAAATGGCACAATCCATCTGACACCCCCTTTTTCTGGACTGGACAACGCCATTATGATATTGTCATTCTTCTGAACGTTTTTTGTTTGGTCAAAACGTAATTTACTAAAACGACGAGTTCGCAAAATGTCGTTTACGAGAATAGAAGATGAATTTCTGAATCGGTCCATTTTATTGGAAGGTACAAAAAATACCAAAGTTGCATCATTAACAGTAAAATTTTTGAGATTTGGGTCTTACGTTGTATTGATCATCAATTAAATCAAATAATTAATATTAAATAGTTATAATGCAGAAGATAGGTGATGAAAAATTACCCTCTCATGTAGGGCCAAAAATGTAAAGAAATAACACGCAAGGAAAATCAAATTTTCACGATTCAAAAAGACTTTAAAAAAATCTAGAACCTCTTTTATTTCATACTTTAGGAGTGCTTATAGTATGGCCAATATATCTACTGGTAAAACTGGTTTTCTTTTTATTTGTTTTCAAAGGAACATTATTGAAATTTACATGGGAAAATGGCATTCGTCAAGGAGATATGTTACATTAATCTATTTATATGGTAGTAATGTTTAAACCTCGAGATATATCATCCTTTCAATAAAATGAATTACATGTAAAAAGTGGTGTGCATATAGGAAATATTATGTACAAAATTTTAGATAGGATACGTTCCGGGTGTCTGGGAAATATTTTATTGATAAATATTTTTTTATTCAGCCAGATTATTGTTATTGTTACTCTAAGCAATGACTAAAGAAAAAAAATCAGATTTTTATTATTCAGAGAAAAAACGCTTCAATCTTTGTCAAAAATGCACAGAAACCGTTTACAAGGCATGAAAATCAAAATCAGCAAAGTGTATGCTTTGTACAATTTGAGCAATGCGTTTTCAAAGTTGCAAGAAAACATTGATCTTGACAGTTCTTGAGGAAGCTATAAGAATATGTTAGTCAGTTTGTTTCCTTACATGGGAATGGTTTCCTGTAGTATCAAAGAAGAAGTGATGTATGAACCTTTTAGATAAAACCAACCAGTTGTATTTTTTATAGATATACGTAGGACCATGCAAATTACAAATTTTTACTTTTATTGCCTCAACATTAATACCCTTTAACAGCACCACTTGACGAAATCGGCATACATATCTTCACTATCTTACTAAAAACAGAGGCTCTCAACCAGCGACAGGTCTCGACTCCCAGCTAAATCAAGGTTGTGGACATTGATATGTCACGCGCTTGAATCGCTCCCATCTCGGCGCGAACAATGCGTCTGTTAATAGCATCCTATTATCCTATGACCTAATATGTTCTTTTTACGGAACCCTCTTTTTAATCAATGAAATGACTGAAATTTAACTAATACACAAAGTGCATTTTTTACTGTGTCCGATGAAAAGTTTAATTTCTCCGACACCTCTGGCCCTTTTGCAAAAGAGAAAGCAGGGAAAGCAGGAATTTTCAACATTTTTATATTGGAAGGAATAGCATTCTTAGATTTTTAACACATGTCTCAAAATACACGTGATGGCGAAAAAACTTCCCTTACACTTGTTTGTAAACATTCCGTGACAGATGCTCTCAACCGAAAGTTGCAGATACCATTTTGCTGTCTCTACATTTTGTTGAGACCATCGGGTTTACAAGGCGTGAAAATATGCTTTACCGTCGTTGAAATACCAATTTCAGTGCATTTTAAAATTTTACTGGTTAAATCTAAGCCGTTTATTGTTTTTAAGCTAAACCGTTTCCAGATTTTGTTCAATCAATAGCGATATTTGATCTACACAGTTAACTTTTCTGGTAAAAACTGATCAATTATCGCAAGTCTTCACCGTGAATACAAACAAAAACAAGGCCCCTCGAAACTCATCAAAATGATATATGATGGACACAAAAGTAAAACAATTATCAACTTTGATGATATATCTGTAAGTATTAACAAACAGATAGAAAATTCAGTTAACCGTTTTTGTTTACGAGGTAAAAATAAATGACCCTACCCGTTACAAATGACTTTGTCCTCCATCTTGGTTCCGCTACACCGGTGAACTCGAATTCTGCACCGATCGGGTTCACAACAGTGATATCTGAGCTTCGACGTCGACTCATTTTTGTCTTCATTTACTCAATAGCTCCTATCTCTCGAAAGTACCGTTGTTACATACTAGTCTTTCCCCCATACCAGGATTTCCCCCCGGAAATATGAGTATATTGTCAGATTTCCCCCCGGAAAATCTAGTATATACTGGATTTTCCCGGGGGAAAAATGAGTATATACTGAAGTTTCCCCCTACGGAAAGTCTGGTATGTGAATACACATACTAGTTTTTCCCCCATACTAGAACTTCCCCTTTATAAAGAGGAACTTTCCAGTTGCAGTTAAGTAACGACGTCGACTTCATCTTTCATCTAATAAGAAACACTTCAAAGAAAGCAAGATAGTAGAGAACAAGTTTACTCAAATGGACAAAATGATTAGCAAAAACTTGTGATCAAAGTTCACTAATGTAAAGCCCCTCGCTCCCCCATTTTACTCAAGACAATAATTCAAAAGCAAAACAAAAACGAAAAAAAATGAAGTCATATCAATTTTTTTAAATAGCTCAATGGTAATATCCACTGAACATTCTGTGAAAGTTTTATTGAATTTTACGAAGTGGTCTAGGAGGAGTTGAACGCCTATTGCGGACGGAATAGCGAACGGACAGACGAACAGACGAACTGTCACCATGATCACTATATACCGCCCGCTAAAGCGGGGGGTATAACAAGGGGACATATATACTTCTGAAAATCAGTCCAACAGTATCTTATCTGCAAATAAATATAAATGTGGTGTAAGGACTTACAGAATTTTTTTTCTGTACCAAGTATTTATATCAGCTGCATATAAAAATATCAATGTACTTAGAATCGAGTTCATCTCCGCCGAATTTGAGAATGTTTGTTTTGCAGGTTTAAAAAACACAATTAAATTTAAGAGTATAGTAAAAACCGAAACGGAGCTAGAATTGGAACACGAAATCTCATTCCCAACTGGGGGGGGGGGGATT
>MJUU01043139.1:67088-83108 GCA_002080025.1 Modiolus philippinarum
AGTAAGAAATCGAAATCACCCCCAAAACAGGTCCCACTATTCATATCGTTACATGGAGGTAATAACAAAATTACCCAACAGAGTTGTCAAGAGCCTAAAGTCCATCAGACAAAAAAAGTCTGGTGGAACCTCTAACCTCTTAAGGTTTTTGACATTGGGCCCTTGTATATATTTTCACAGGATGAGAAAAAGCGTCAAAATTTGAGAAGTGTGAAAATTTTAAACTTTCTTTTAGTCAAGGGAAATACCAAATTCAAAATAGGATCTAAAAGGACAGCCGCATGGAATGAATTTAATCAATTTGTTTTTTTTTTTTTTTGTCGTTTTATAAAGGTTATTATTTTAAGTGTCCTTTTTTCTTTTTGTCTTTTTTCTTCTTTCTTGTTTTATAAATCGTAGTAAAATAGTTTCCCAAAATGGAACAAAATGATGTTTAAAATGTCGGAAACGCCATTGGTAAAATAGATGACGCCTTATTGATAACGGACACATGTATCAGTATTTGCCAAAACAGATATATAGATGTCCCTTTTAAGTTGAGGTATGAAAAGTGAACTATGCCTATTATTCCGGAAGATTTGATCCGAAATGTCCCCTTGAAAAAATGGCATAGAGATAACTGGCTAATAAAATTGGCTTCTACTCATAAATCCAATATTGCAATCAAGCAAAGGTACATAACACACCATTTAATAACCATTCTAAGTTCTTCTGAAATTACTTGGCAAACGAGAACGAAATACAGGTACAAAAGTGCTATCTGTCAGGTCTAGTTTACATCCAATGTGTCCATCTAAAGGGGTCATACTTTAAAATTAAAACTTCTATAAAAATCGGTTTCAAAGCTTATTTTTAAAACACATTGCCTATTGATTTATCGGCAACAGTCCTTTCATGTTGAATGAAAATCTTGTGAAAAAAGCATCATTACAATATAGTTCTTTCTATGGCGGACCTCAACGAGAGCACCATGTCAGTTGATATAATAGACAATCATAACCCTTATTGTAATCATTGAATATATTTATGTATATATATAGGAATTTCCGAAAATTTGTCGTACGTATATTTTCCGATTATGACCTTGCGGTTATAGTGAAGTAGCTTCACTCTAGTTATTTCAACTAACGCAATAGCAATATCTTTTATAGCTAAGTATTAAATGAGACATTTTCTAAGTCTTTGTATTTAACAGAAAAATCCATTTACTTGTGAGTATCGTATTAATAGGGCCTGTAAGTCTCGTACAATTTTGGAATTTCCGGGATCAAAAATGTACCCGGAAGTTACATTTTAAACAAAGATATATGACGTTTCAAACAAAAATTTGAACGTAACAATCCTCTGACGTCATGTTTTGGCGGGAAACGTTTTCGAATTGCCTGTTTATCGTTGATTCTCGTGAGTCACATGACGAGACTTACAGACCCTATTCAAGTAAAAAATTCACGTATTCATGTATTTGTATTGGAATCATTACACATTATATGCTTTATAATAATTTTTACATTATTTTGCATATGCAGTGAATATATTTAGTATTATAGCCAAGGGGGAAATTCCAGTATGAATTCGAACAAAGGGGGAAAATCCAGTATATACTCAATTTTCTCCCCTCAAATTTAGGGGAGAAAAATGAGTATATACTGATTTTTCCGGGCGGAAAGACTAGTATATACTCATCTTTCCGGGGGGAAGAATGAGTAGGGGGAAAATCTAGTATGTGACACCGTACTTACGTATTCTTGAATTCTACAGAAAATACTTTTCATTGAACAGCTATAGATAAATTACATTTCATAGAAAGATTTTGACGCTTGTGTATGTATGTGTGTTACTAAAAAGCCAATTTTATCATTTAGGTAGGTGTTATATATAAGGCAAATTCTGATTTTTTTAAAACTATTTATATTATTAATGGTAATATGTTAATAGCTATCAAAAACATACTAAAGTATTGTCAGTAAAATTCCAATCATTTACAAGCTTTAGGATGTAATAAGGTGAAATTAAATAAATCAAGGATTTTAAATTACTAAAAAAATGTAGAGAGCTCACCTTACTACAACCTTAATATTGATTCATTTAAAAAAATCTTTGGATTCAAAAAAAGCGAGATAACTCGAGCCTTACGTTTGTTAAGTTGTTTATGTTTAAGTAAGTTAAGTAAAGTAGCTTATCCGGACGTCTCTATTAAAGCTAATCACAATAGTGTGGATCCACCCAGAACATCCATGCTCAAAGCTGACTTTTATTTAACCATTATAAATCATATTGAAATTGTAATGAAAGCTACCTGATTTACCAGGTGAATTTTCGGAAACGTAATGCATGAAAATTTCCGGAAACGTAAACTTTTAATTTGCGGAAACGTAATAATTAACATTTGAAAAATTTGCGGAAAAGTAATACGCCGCATCAACCATATTGGTATGTATGATGCATTTTGGGATGACAGCAACAATGCATGATTCAGGTGCTGTCTGTGACATACATTTTACTCATGATCGACTTGGTTAGGTAGAATGGTTAAAGTCCATTCCCGGTTACTGACTTGTCCCACGTCAACAATATTATGCATTTTTGGATGACATCAACAATGCATGCTTTAGATGCTGTCTGTGACCTACATTTTACGCATGAATGACTTTGTTAGGTAGAATGGTTAAAGCCTATTCCCGGTTACTGACATGTCCCACATCAACCATATTAGTATGTATGGTGATGACAAGAACAATGCATGCTTCTGATGCTGTCTGTGAATTACATTTTACGCATGAGCGACTTGGTTAGGTTGAATGGTTCAAGTCTATTCCTGTTTACTTACATGTCCCACATCAACCATATTGGTATGTATGATGCATTGTGGGATAACAACAATGCATGCTTCGGATGTTGTCTGTGACCTACATTTTACGCATGAGTGACTTCGTAAGGTAGAATGGTTAAAGTCTATGCTCGCTTACTGACATGTCTTACATCAACCATATTGGTATGTGTGACGCATTTTGAGATGACAACAACAATGTATGCTTCGGATGCCGACTGTAACCTACATTTAACGAATGAGCGACTTGGTACATGTAGGTAGCATTGTCCAAGGCCATTCCTGCTTACTGACATGTTCCACATCAACCATATTGGTATGCATGATGCATTTTTGGATGACAGCTGCAGTAAATGCTTTGGATGCAGTCTGAACTACATTTTATGTGTGACTGAATCTATTAAGGTAGATAGACACTGTTCCGCTGTGCAGTGCAATCGCGCATTAGAAAAATACAAAGTCGAATACGGGTTTGGTTTGATTTCCTTGCCGGAACAGGCCTTTGACAGGTTTTCCTTTGTGACGTCATAATTAATTAACTAATATGAAACGTCATATTTAGACGATTTTGCCGCGAATTAACTCCTTTTCCCGTAAATAATGTTTATTACAGAAACTTTGTAAAATATCTCCGTTAAAAGCATGGCGACATATACATTTTTTCGTCGCAACCAAGAGATCATGTCATAAACTATCTATTTACAAAAACATATAAAAATTCCCATGGATAAAAGGTTCATTTTTATGACGCTGAAAATTGCCTTTCCATATTTTTCCCGTTCATTCTATGTAAAACAGGCGAAAAATAGCTAAAAGTGAGCAAACTTTGACATCAGCTCTAGAAAAATAAATAGGAAAAATGAAAGAATATGGAGTGAATGTACATGTGACAAAAACGCACACGATACATAGAAAACTCCAGTTTATCAAGGACAGGGCTTTTATTCATGTCTACATCTTGATGTAGCCTGATGGTCTTCAACAAGAGGTGAACAATATTCAGCATGGTGACCCATACTTTTTATTACATATTTCATGTAAGTAAAATTAGTTCTTCAATTGAGCCGACTTTTATCAAAATCTCATGGAGATGAAGATTAGTGTCTATCTACCTTAAAAAGAATGATTATAGTTTATTCCTGTTAAATTACATATGCAACATGTGACAACGCTGCGCAACGAGGTGAGCTTAGCAGGCTGTGGCTGCTTTCTATGTTTTTCAAAGTGATGGGAAATGTACCAAGATTTTTTTCAGCCAAAATGTGCATAAGACAATAACCTTTTTTGAACAAAATCTTAATTATATTCATTTTTAATTATATATTTTATGCACATTTCATAGCATAAAGACTAAATTCAATATATAATTGTCCATATAATTTCAATTTTGTTTCGTCATTCCTGAATTCCACAATTACATGATGACTTTGAATTTAGACATATCAGTATGGGATAACCAATTTAAAAAATGATTATTCTTCATATGGTTATTCTTTTAATCAAAGTCTTAATTGTTTAACAAACTTTATATATTTTTTTTTAACTTTTCACACCATAAAAGATTACATCAGAATTACACACGTAAATTCATTTTTTTGGGGTCATTACTCAAGATTTATATAGTATCGATTTGGGATAACCAACTATAAATAAGGTAACATTCCTCTGTTATAACCCTTTTGAAAGCAATATTTATTATTTTTTCCTGCAATATATATTTATTTATTTTGCTTTTTATACCATATATATAAAAGTGACAACAAAAGTCCCAATCGATCAACCGAAGAGACCAGTAAGGAAAATCCGTATAACATTCGACTGAATCAGGGAAACACAATCCGACACAGAACATTTTTGGCAAGCCGTCATATTCCCGACTTGGAACGGGCATTTTATAAATAAAATGGTTGATTAAACCAGGTTTAATGATGCATCAACCTCCCGCTTATCTGACGACTAACTATAGCTTCTGTGTGCCCAGCTTGTGTTAAATGTCAAATCCATAATATTGTCAGGGGGCACTACACTATTTCAATACGCCAGTGTTTAACAGACCTCGAAAATAGTACGATAAAAAATAGTGCCTTTTAATTTGTAGTGACTCCAGCAAATTGATACATGTTATAATCAGCAAGATCAAAGAATATTTCTAGGTGAATGACGGAGAGCAAAGAACAGCTGAAAAAACATGATTAAGTTGCGTAACAAGCTAGAACGGATCGAATGAAATACGACCAAATACCGAAAATTCTCTGTTGCGACTATGTACAAAAATTAACCGGAACATTTCAATTCAATTTTATTTTCTTATTTGACATACAACATATGGTTTAAATGTATTTATCAAAAAGAAAACATTATAAACATTTTCAATACAATATTAATTCCGTTCTAGTTATTTTGAAGTAATCTTTTTGATAACATACATGGGACAACAGAATGGTACATTACTTTTTTATTATTTGTGTTACCGTAGGACTACTACTTTTTTATCGAACATTTTTTTAGTGCACCGGTCCGATACCCTGATAATTTTTCAGCGGTTCCTTCCTACGTATGTTATCTTGAAGTCACCATGAGGCCTTCAGCATAAGGTTTGTTCATACCTGTAAATAAGTTCAAGAAGGCCTCTAATACCAGTTTCAGCGAGACATCGAACAACGTTACATCCATATCTTGTATTACCCATTGGATACGGAATTGTGAACAAACATGAAATTAACTGGAAAAAATTTCCTACAATCACTGGCATCCATTACCACAAAAAGACTAATAGAAGATAATCACAACATATAAACAGCCATAGGACACTCATGATCACTCATAGAGTCAGTTGCAAGAACACTTCGCATCATAAAATCGTAAGAAGTGAGCACTTTAAACAGTTGGTTAGAATAACATTTCGAAAAATGAAGTAGATCTGCGTTTAATTTTTTCTCAACTGCATTTATGACACGATAGTTGGAAAATGAAAAAAATGTTAAAGATTAAATTTACGTTCAAGTCATCAAAAGATGCACAGTAGTAATGTAATTTCAATTTTATGAAGGCTTATTAAGTTAAAACAGGTCCCAAGTCAGGAATGTGTTGGTCATCTTGATATTCGGGGTATTGGATGTGGTTTGTTTCCATTGATTGATTCATTTTTTTACTGTTTGGGGCCTTATATAGCTTGCTATATGGTGTGAGGTTCCTCACTATGTTGAAGACCGTACAGTGACCCCTAGATGCTTTGTTTTGGGGTTGTTTTAACCTGGAGATAGGATATTGTCTCCTTGACATTTACTCAATTTCTTTTCTTTTTCATATGTGTTGGTATATGAAGGAGGACAAGCAGTGGACACATTACATGAAGTATACAAACCTATAATATCTGATGCAGACTGTTCTAAAGCACTAGGAGTTGACTATAAGGACAACATCATGCTATGTGCTGGTAACTTTACTTCAGGAGGAGTAGATGCGTGTCAAGTAAGTATTTCATTGTTTCGTAACACTGTTCTATTCATATATTTGAACTTAAGTTCTCAAAACATAAAATAGCTGAAGTGTAAGAATGCTCCCGATTACAAGTAGTCTTCTAGTTCAAGATCGTATCGTACTGTCAGTAGAGTCAAAATATGGAGTAATTTAATCAAATGTCATTTGAGGAGCTGATCATGCCTACCCATCTGGAACATATGATGGTTACTTTCTGTTTTCAGTGGGAGTTGAACATTGACGGATTTTGTTTTCAGTGTTGACTTGTATATCGCACTGTTTTTAGTGTTGTGTTCATCGGTTTGTTTTAATTGTCATTTAACTAAGATAAATTGATGCTTTTCAAACTTTTACCTTCGTTTGTTGCTGTTTCACCGTTAGAGATGTTTAATGTGCCTTGGATTCTTATTGGTTTTATCCAAAGTTTGAAAACTTTTTGTTTTCCATACAGACACCCTACAGATTTTTCACAACCTTTTGTTAGCTACTTGTATGACGGCTGCCACACGTCATAAGACCATGCTAACATTTCAGCTGAGAATAATGATGCATTTAGTTTTTTGTAGAGGTTGACACTGATAACGCTTTTGTTTAGAGGCGTTCCTGTTCATTTCATTTATCTTTTTTTTTCATGTTGTCTAAATTGTTTACATCTAAAATGCTGTGTTTTTTATTTTCGATTAACGATTTTCCTTTATCTTAGTTTGTGCTTCGGTATTCGGTTACCGGAGTATGAGCTGTTAAAAAGGGGGTAATATTCATATAATAAAAAGAGCTTTTAACAATTTATTTTTAACTCTTTAACTTTTAAGTGCTGTTTTGTAACCTTTTTTTTTACTTTCAGCACATGCTTGTGCTCCAAGAACTTATGAAGATTATTATTCTTATTTGTTTAAGTTTTTAGTTTGTTCCAATAGAAGTATTTCTCAACGCCACTCTAACTGAAAAAAAACTAACTAACATAATATATATTTTCTAGTTGAAGACTTTTAAGATGATGAAAGATATTTTTGTCGTAGAAAACCATTAAGTCTAACTGGATAGTTTTATTGTAGAATAATTTTAGAGATACTATTTCTTTAGTTTGATTGCTTAAACAGTAAAATCTAAGGTAATATTTCATTAAATAAATTCATGTCATCGAATAAATTCATTTTACTTTAATATCAGGTCGCAACACACCTAATGCATTTTAGTATCCAATATATTTTTTGCAATTACATGAATTACCATCGAATTAAAATTTTTCGCCTTCTACAATCACCAATCAAGGACTTAATAATGTGCTAGAATAATTTTGCTCTCCGAGTGTCGTATTTCGTAAATAAAAAGAGAAAAAGAAAAAGCAAAGTACTGTTGTTGAAAATACAGAAGTCAAATTTAATAGATGTTAATACGAAGATATTTTTTTATTTATTAGTATGATTCAGGGGTGCAATTTGCCAGCCGACGCTCTGACGGACAATGGGACATGGTTGGTATGTATACATTGCATTAAGTACACCTAGTAAGTAACATTTTTTATCAGGCAAGAATACTAGTAGGAACTATTCGTTTATCTTTCAGTGGGATTCAGGAGTGCCATTTGCATGCCGACGTTCAGACGGACATTGGGAAATGGTTGGTACGTATTCATTACATTTAGTAATTTTACACGTCATTTTATATCTAATGTCATTCAAATCACTTGACATAGTTAATGTGCTGTTATAACCATAAGGTTAAAATCCTTCAAGAACCAAATGTTGCTCACATTTTTCTTTATCATAAGTAGAGAATCCATAAATAAAATGGTTTTAGTCAGTTACACAGTCTTATGAGATTCTAAATTCTTTCAAGACTGCAAGTTCCGGTTCCGGTTTTAGTCATTATCTGAACTTGCAGATTTTATACACAGTTATGAGATTTTAAAGGCCATCGATATTTTAAAGTATTCGAATTCGGCGGATATACTTGACGACGACATTGAAGAAATATTGTGACGTCGCTCCATTAAGACGTCTGCCGGTGACTAGAAATCCTTTATTTTCACCGGTGACAATATGACATTTATTTAACTGAGAAAACTCGATAAATCACCCCTATCTATATAAAAAATGGAAATATGCTTTCTCTATAACTATAACTTAACACTAGTATAAAATTATCAAACATCAAATCTTTATGGAACATTTAACTACATTATAATCATGATAATGGCAAAAAATCATTATAACCTGTCAAAAATTTGACCGGAGCAAGGATTACATTCAAATCCTTGACAGGGTTTGCAGGGATGGAAACATGGCGTTTTTTAACCGTGAAATTATATTTTTTTATAGATCCAGTAGGCATGGACAAATCTTCAGGGCAGCATTTTTGTATTCTTTACACGGGGGGGGGGGGTATCATTGGTTTCTGATTTAATTATTATTTAAGAATAACTAATTTTATTGATATTTATCATATATTTAGTTAGTATTACATAAATTTTGAATATATGATACAGAGAGTGATGTCTATCCTATATCACCATTGATGACGTCATCTCCGTATCACATACCCCGTATCGCATGGCAAAATCCGTATCGTATACCCTGTATCGCACCCTATTCGGAACATGACGTCATAGAATAGACCGGAACACCTCGAATGCTATCCGCTCCGTGGGGAAGCAGACGACCATCATGTCGAGCATGATGAGGCGAAGTCCTCGCTCGTTGGAAATGGGCGAAAGGGTGCTAAAAACCCTAGCCCAGGATATCTTACGTTCAGAAGAACAAATTGATGCACACAACAATGCTGACCAGGGAACTACCACCGATACACGTAACAATACCGATCCAGACATAACTACTGAAGAGTTCTTGAAGTCGATGAGAAATCCTAACACAGTACGTAAAACCATCTCGGATATTAACAAGTTCAAAGAATGGTTAGCAAAAGACAATGAATTTAGAGACATAGCACATATTCCAACGACGGAATTGAGTATGAAATTAGCAAACTTTTTTATGACGGCCAAAAAACTGGATGGTCAAGAGTTTGAACCCGATACTTTAAAATCTATCCAAATGAGTATTAACCGCTACCTTGGGGAAAAACAGTGTAATGTTAACATAGTTGAGGACAAAGAGTTCAAATATTCCAGAGACGTTTTAATGTTAAAACGAAAGCTTTTACGACAGCAAGGGAAGGGAAGCAGACCCAATAAAGCTGAACCCTTTACCAAAGAAGAAATAGAAATCATGTACCAGAAAAATCTTTTAGGAGCAGGTAAATATACTTATATAAGTATCAGTTACTGCAGATTTGAATTCTACAGATGACTTTGTCGTATCTACCCATTTCAACAAATTTGTCCTGTTTCACGTTTCGACTTTGCTCTGGTAATTTTGTTATTACTAGTACCTCCATTACTTGAACATTGGGAGAAATAAGTTTCTCCTCCATAGAGAAAATGTTGTTCGTGACAAGTAATTGGATGAAATCAATTATGATGTCGAATATGTTTGTCATTTTAGACTTGACCATTGTAACATCATGAAAAAAGGCGACCATGCCTGATAACGTCACGCTCAAAGTACATGTACACATTTATTTTGGATCATCCAAACTCTTGCAATCATTAGAGAAATATAGAATCCACAACTGTATCTTATGAAAAATGACATTTATACACACTTGAAAGCTAAAATTTTCAAATATTTTAAATGCTCGGCAAGACTCACAATTAAAAAGCTTGAAAATTTAACTATCTCTGATATTGAAATGTTGTTTCTCACGCAATGCCATTGTGTATTCAGTATTTAAATTTTAATCATGCATTTTTTTTCACTGAATAATAACATGCTAATGGTTCAGACTCGGAGACTATTGGATGATTAGCATGATTATTTGGAAGAATCGAATCACATTTCGATCTAGATTTTTTTTATAATGTGCGAAAATAATAGAACCGATCCCCACTGTGAGTTGGTGACTGTCAGCTTCCGTGTTAAAAAAACACAATGTCATCAAATGTAGACATAAACAGAAGAAATGATGTGTACATTCATACAGCTCATTAAAATTATTGCAGTTGCAGTTTACATATGTGTTATGGTCTCATGTTCATTTACTCCATATCCTTTCGTAAAATATACAATGTATTTGTTGTCATCTTTTAACAAATAGAACTGCCATTATTGATATAAAATCAATCAATCAGTCAAAACATCACTGCATTTGATCAATCAAGAAAATCATTTAGAGACATATTTATTGATTCGAACCTAATGTAATGGATTTACGATGAAAATAAAATAATAGATAAATTTTGATCACTTGATATCACCACAATTTTATTTAGTTTTTTTATCTTAAATCATAAATACATGTACTTTAGAAATGATATTACATTGAAAATTGAGGCTAGCATATAATTAATCCAGCTTTGATGTTGATATGGAATAAAAAAGATAACAGGAAACACCTACAATGGCCGAAAAACATAGCCACATGCCAGAAAGTAAATAGGAATTGCACAAGAAAAAACCCACAATAAAAATACAAAAGACAAACACAAACAACGATAGGAACTCGGGACAGCCGGACTTGGTACCGGCACTAGCAAAAGCCAGCGGTAGGGTTAAACCGGTTTATGGGTACCCAAACCTCCCCTTTCTCTGTATACGTAGTGTTGGGAATCGGATACAAAAATCATAATCGATTAATCGGAATAATCGGATGTACCTTCCGATTTGATTATCGGTTAAAATTGGATACCCTTATAGTGCTCATAGAGTTTGATTTAACCATGTTTGCTGTGCTGTTATATTGCAAAAATTCAAACATATCAATTTTCACTGACCGTTTGAAAATGCATATGTATTTATAATGTTTATTTATTATATATTTATCAATTGCTTGAGAACAAATCTATACAGTATGTTATATTAAGAGAACTCCACTTCTGATAAACAATTGTATTACTATTTAGCATCCATTCCAGAATTATCAGACGGAAAAATGCTTAATTTTCTGCAAAATTTAACTGATCGATTATAATAGATCATCGGAACATCACTATATATACGGTACAGGATGCATGCAAAAAACACTTTTATGTAGCATTGTCAAGCTGAGCTTTGAAATTCAGTATACAAATGTACCACTTCAATCTACAGGAAAACTCAATTTGAGTCTCTTGTTTATAAATATTTTAATTAGTATATATTCATACCTTTTCAATTCATATTTCAGCAAATCCAAAAGCTTTAACTAACACTATGTTCCTGAATAACAGTCTGTATTTTGGAATGAGATCAAGACTAGAACATGAAACTCTAAGGTGGGGAGATGTCGGGCTCAAAACAGCGTCAACAGGGGAGAAATTTCTTGAATATACAGAGAGAGCAACGAAAACGAGAACAGGTGCAACATCAGATTTACGGTCCTTTCCGCCAAAGATGTTTGGGGAAAAAGGTATATAAATTTTACAAATTTTATGAATATATTTGATTTATGAAGTTCCAATGTGTGTTTTTGACTTAAAAACCAAAAACACAAAACAGTTGAAATATTAACTTGTAGAAAAAAAATATTTATTTATTTTTTTTTATTTCATTTCATTTTATTTTTTTTTGTTATCATCTAAAACAAGAAAGATTGAACCGGACAATAATTTTTCAAACATAACAAAAATTATTAAACAAGAACATATTTTCTGTCATCACAGGGAAAAAAACAGTTCATACATGTGTTGGTTTGATCTGCATTGATGAGACATGAATTGTCGAAATGGGCATATGCAGAAAATAAATAAACAGTAACTTCAGTATTTTGTTAACATGACATAAAGCAACAGCATATTATTTACCCTTGTCTGTCTGTTTGACCTTTTGTCGGTTTGTTGGACATGTTGGATGAAAAACACAAGTCAGGGGCATGATATGTGCCTTACAAACATGTTTCACCAACGCAACAGGTAAATGTATTTTCATACAATTTAAACAACTAAATGTATGATACATGTATATGAATAAATCATCTCAGTTGCGACAAAAAATATTTTAATGTGATCTTCAGGGTTTGATTTATAAATAATTTGTCAATTTGCAACTTGCCCATCAGACAAGTCACCAATAAATATTCTTGTCCTTTCTAAACTCCACTTGAAGATTTATTATAATGATGCTTTACATGTATCTATTATTATAGAATCTTATATACTAATAAAACATTGCAAAACCTATAATTTGTATAAATTGTACATTTTAGGCAGTTCCAGGTGTCCTATAGCCATGTATTTGATATATGCTGAGAAAAGACCAGACAAGATGAAATCCGTCGATTCAAAATTTTATGTTGGAATAAACAATAAAACAAATCTTTCAGATGGAAACTGGTTCCTAAATCAAGCTATAGGTAAAAACACTATTGCAAGTATTGTCAAAACAATGGCACAAGAAGCTGATATCGTTGGAAAAAAATCTAATCATAGTGCGCGTAGAACTGGTATAACAACATTAATACATGCAGGTATACAGGACACATTAGTTCAGCAACATTCCGGTCACAACAGCTTAGCTTCTATAAACAACTATAGTTCAGCATCAATCCAGCAACAGAAAAATATGTCTTCGGTTTTAAGTAACTTGCACTCTACTACTAATAGTACTAGTATTTCAAGGGATATTTGTACATCCAATGAATGTAAAGATGCTGCCGTTTGTGCATTTCCCAATGACAACGATGATATGATCTTAGTGCGTGCCTCACAAGAAATTGTGGAAGATACTTTGAAAGAAATAGAAAACTTTGAAAATATTGATTTATTAAATATACAAGAGGATAAAACAAGTAGTGTTTCAAATTGTTCAAGTTCAAAAATTAATTCAGTCATGTCTGTACCCAATATTTTAAGTGGGGCAAATATCTCGGGAAATGTTATTATAAATTATGGAATTCCACAGTCTAATCCAGTGCCAGAAACAAATATTCATATTACTGAAAACAAGGAGAACAACAACATTAAGACTTCTGTTAAAAGAAAAACGGGTCATCTATGACTCTGATTCTGACTGAATTTGATGTCAACCTTGACTTTTGTTTGTTTTGTTAAGTTTAATAAAGTTCATCCATATATTCATATTTGTTTATTAAGAAAAAACAATTCAGATCACAGTATGACTTGAATGCAAGGTATACAGGCAATGTTGTAATTGTACTTGAATATACATGTGATAAATTATCACATCCCAGTGATTTTGGAATATCACATACCACTTATCCTTTCGACAACTTAAGTTTCGACCATATTTTAAGAAATACACTTGAAATAAAAAATAAAAAAATCAAATAAAAAAAATAAAGAGATGGTTTTAAAAAAAGCATGAGACAATATTTATGAATATTACAATTAATGCACAGTGAAAAAACTTTTGACAATTTCACAATGATTGAGTTGAAGAAACACACTTACCAAAAAAAGACAAGATGGTGTAAATTAACAAGAGATAATATTGCAATTACTCTACAGTCAGAATATATCCCTTAACTTGGGTTTCGAACCTAAATGCAGAAAAAAATAAACACAAGACAATATTGCATATAATATACATGTACATTGAAGATGCATGGCATGAGACAATTGAATTGTCACAAGGATTATCATACCCCAACTCAATAGAGAGTGGGTATACTGCATTCACCTTGTCTGTCTGTTTGTTTGAAAATTATTTAAAACATTTTTATCAGCTCCAATAAGAGGGATTGATTTCAAAATTTTGTATGCTTAGCTGTAATTAACATTTTGTTTTTAGTCCTGTCAGATGTGTTTTTCCTGTTTTACGAAAAGTTGACTTGGTCATAAAATGTAGTGAAAACATGAATTTTTCATCCCTTTTTCTCACTTCAACAAGAGGGGTGTCAATATGATATGTTTAAAGGATATTTTAATTCCTGTTGAACCTACATGTATATTCCCTGTATGACGGAATGTAGCCTTATATGTATTAGCTATTGTCAATTCTGTTGGACATTTATCTGCTGTTGTCGACTGAGGTATCTATGGCACGTCAATGGGTGCAGCTTGTTGATTTGGTTCTAATTACTAGTATATTATGATAAAGCCTAGTACATGGCATGATCTGTATCAGATTTTGCTTTGTATTATTCCTTGCATATAATAAGGTAATGGCTAAGAACTTGAGAACTACAAAGAACGATAATGTTTATTGTTTTCATCGTTTCATATGCTTTCAACATGTTCAACAGAAAATATTTCTATTCCATATTATATAAATGATATTTACAAATCAAATCAAATATTTTATTTGTCTTGTAAACCAAACAAACATAACTAAACAAGCAAGCAAATAAAATTACATGTAACAAAGTTATGAGACCCCTGTCCTCAGTTCTAATGACCGTTTTATAAAGGACACTATTTTTTCTACTTGCTTTAAATTTAGTGTTGATGGGTTGAAGGCACAAAAATCACAGAAAAATATTTCTATGCATTTGTTGGTCTTTGAAATCTCTGGAAAGAAGATAATATAAGTTGCTTACAAAAATGCTTTGATGATTTTATTAGCACAAAATAGAATGCGGAAGAGATATAGGTGTATGAAATCATTGCCATTGTAACAGGTGCTAGTATAGAAGACCAGACTGTCCAAGTGATATTCCACTATTGTTGAAGTGAAAATATGTTTCAAATTGGACCCTGCTCAAATATATGATAAACTGAATAATACATGGCAAAATCCGTATCACATGCCGTATCATCCCTCGACCAATATCAACTCTTGGGCTGATATTGGTAACTCGGGATGATACGGCATGTGATACGGATTTTGCCATGTATTATTCACTATTTATTTGCTTAAATTTCTTTGATACACATGAACTTCAGCTTACCTTTCCACGAACTTTTAATCGAAACAATGTAATCATCCATGACATTTGCAAGCATAAGGTCTTTCTCGCATTTTATAGAAGAAAAAAACAACTTACAGATACATGTAACCATTAATTATCATGATTATACACTACAATTAGTGATTAGATATGCAACAAGAAGGTCGGAATTGCAATAAACAACCAAACGTGACTACAGATAGCCATAATTTGTTATAAAATTCTTCACAATAAACAATAAAGGATATGGAGTAAATGTACATGAGACAAAGTCTCTACAAATACATGATTAATCCAAGCAATGGAACAAAGCTTTTATTGTTTTCTTCATCACGAGTCCTTCAAACACAAGCTTTTCTATTTTTATAGACTTAAAACCCTTATACGACAACGTTGATTATTTCCAATGCACTAAATATAGGAGTTTTTTTTTTAAATGAAAACTAAGTGAGGTATCATGTTCAATACAAATGCACCAAATTTATCGGCTATATAAATACATGCAACAAATTAATCACCTTCCCTTCCAAAAAATAAGTTGAAGCCACTTACCCCTTTCCAAAACAATGAGCCAAATGTAATAGTTTTTACCTGCGTCACCAACGGTGACCGCAGGTCTAGGAGCCGCTCGACTCCGTCCGTCCGTCCGTCCGTCACGCTTTGGGGGTACCAAGTTTGTGTAATCTGAAACTCCGACACCTTTAACCCGATACTTTTGAAACTTTGCACAGTTGTTTTGGACACATTGAAGATGTGCACCCCCCCTTTTGGTGAGATTTGGAAAAAAATTGTGGAATTAATCCATTGTTGAACTTAGTCATTTTTTCATC
>MJUU01043139.1:85217-103798 GCA_002080025.1 Modiolus philippinarum
AAAAAATGAATACTGAGAGTAATATTGAGACATTGACCATACCTTTCCCTCAAAATCGCATTTTTCCCCTCTTGGCTATGTTACAGTTGAGCAAGCACACCTTCAGATCCTTGATCCGTCCCTGGGTATCACTTCATTTCCTAAATTATTCCCATAATTTTTCATATATTGTTTGTCATGTTTGTTATTGTAATAAATACATTTGAATTTATCAAAGAATATCCCATATCTAAAAAAACATGGTTTAACTGTATCCATATATATCCAGAACAATCTTCACACAAAAACCATGATATTTTGAATGATCTTACCCTTCCTCCGTTGCTAAAATTTTTTAAGGTGCTTCACTATTTAAGTTCTTTTTTTTTGTCATTTTTTTCACGTCCCTGATTTTATCGCTGATAATGTAAAAGTTAATGAACAATTGATCAATTAAGTGTAAATGGAATACCAAAAAAGTTCTTGGCCCCGCCAAAATTTCAAACGGTTGTGACTTTAAAATGGGAAAGTGACCTTTTTATATTTTTTGCCCAAATTATTAATTGACACTTTTGCACCACTTCAAACCAGCAATATAAACTTTCTAAATATCTGGACATGAAGAGTGACCAATCTTAACCATACAAGTGCATCTGCCAAATATTAAAGATGTAGTATGCTGAGGTTTTAGAAATTCGTAAAAGTCATTCGGAACTCTCGAATTTTATCCATGTGTACTATGAAATATATTTTGGTCAGTTACACCCTATTTTCCAGAAATCAAGGGCTTCAGTAGCTCCTATAGGTCAGCTAGCATTGTAGATTTTCCTTTCATGTGAAAAAAAAAATCAGTAATGGGTCCATGTCATACTAAGGTTTCTGTCTCGAGGCTATCCTTTTGTTGTTTTGGTATATTTTAAATATAGACTTTTTCATGTAAAAATAACCAAATGATATGAGTCGAGTATCATAAAGAAGAAATAAAATTGCTTTCTTCTCAGGAATAACCAGTTGGGGTGAAGGATGTGCTCAACCTGGAAAACCGGGAGTTTATACAGAAGCTTTCCACTATGCGCAGTGGATACTTGATAATACTAGATAATACTGGAAGCAGCTCGTTAAAACATCTGTGATTTATGAATTACATAATAAACATTCAATATGTTACTCTCGTTCATTCCTTGGATGATGCTCTATCAATGTAAAAAAGCGGATAACAGGAAACACCTACAATGGCTGAAAATTATAATTACATGCAACAACTTGCAAGGGAACTACACAAGAAAAACACGTATAAGACAAAAGACAAGCGTACACAACGATACGAACTCGGGACAGCCGTACTTGGTACCGGCACAAGCAAAATCAAGCGATTGACAAATTATATTTTTAACATTTTGTCATTTAGTTTTGTTTGGGATACACATATTCCATTCATATCAGGCGTGGATTAGAAGGGCTTGATGGAAACGTGCCTTTCCCTAAAGCTTGAAAAAATGAATACTGAGAGTAATATTGAGACATTGACCATACCTTTCCCTCAAAATCGCATTTTTCCCCTCTTGGCTATGTTACAGTTGAGCAAGCACACCTTCAGATCCTTGATCCGTCCCTGGGTATCACTTCATTTCCTAAATTATTCCTATAATTTTTCATATATTGTTTGTCATGTTTGTTATTGCAATAAATACATTTGAATTTATCAAAGAATATCCCATATCTAAATATCTAAAAAAAACATGGTTTAACTGTATCCATATATATCCAGAACAATCTTCACACAAAAACCATGATATTTTGAATGATCTTACCCTTCCCCCGTTGCTAAAATTTTTTAAGGTGCTTCACAAGTTAAGTTCTTTTTTTTGTCGTTTTTTTAACGTCCCTGATTTTATCGCTGGTAATGTAAAAGTTAATGAACAATTGATCAATTAAGTGTAAATGGAATACCAAAAAAGTTCTTGGCCCCGCCAAAATTTCAAACGGTTGTGACTTAAAATGGGAAGTGACCTATTTATATTTTTTGCCCAAATTATTAATTGACACTTTTGCACCACTTCAAACCAGCAATATAAAATTTCTAAAAATCTGGACATGAAGAGTGACCAATCTTAACCATACAAGTGCATCTGCCAAATATTAAAGATGTAGTATGCTGAGGTTTTAGAAATTCGTAAGTCATTCGGAACTCTCGGATTTTATCCATGTGTACTATGAAATATATTTTGGTCAGTTACACCCTATTTTCTAGTAATCAAGGGCTTCAGTAGCTCCTATAGGTCAGCTAGCATTGTAGATTTTCCTTTCATGTGAAAAAAAAATCAGTAATGGGTCCATGTCATACTAAGGTAAAAGTGAAAGAGAGCCTTTTCCCGCCATTTTTAAATGTGAAATACTTTGAAAACTAGGCCCATAACCTATGAATATTTAAGCTTACCTTATTCTTTTATTAATGCCCTTTCCATTTATGGTTTCAACTTTAAAATCGCAGATTTATTTTACCTTACTACATCCTTAATAACACACATTTACAAAAAACAAAAATACACAAGTTTCATAACAAAACAGTTTATTTCGATATGCTGTACCCGTGTTTCAAGGAAAAATCTCTCATCAGCAGCATTAGAATAAAACAAACTGTGGAAACCTATACATTTTTGTAATTCAGAAGGAGTATAAAAAGAATTACTCATTACAATTTTTTTTTTTTTTTTGGTTCGTCATTGTCTTTACACCCCAAATAAACAATGGATTTCAAATTTGATTTGCTTGCATAATTCTGTGATTGTTGGGTTTTTGTACAGTTTACGTCTATCACTTGAAATGTGCCAAAGAAGTATCCATGAACCTTTTCTAATTAAATATTATGTAGTAGAATATCTCTTTAATATTTTCATGTGCACATTTGCGAGGTGATGCAGTAGAACAGTATTTGAAATACTCTGCAATGACATATAAAAATAATGAACATGTATTCATGGAGCCAAGTGCTGCATACCGAAAAGAAGTATCAACATTATGATATCGGTAGGATAGGATAGTTTTAAAGTGAGAGTATCCTCTAACGCATGTGACAACGGTTACTAACTCGAAATAATAAAACCTAAATATAGTATTGCATACTTCAGAAAACGGAACAACATATGTGAGAACAGTCACAGCATCCGTGGAAAGAATATAGCATTAGGTACCCCAAAAGAGAAAGCGCCATCTACCAGATGTGGCAATAACCCAAGAGCATTGGGTACTTTGGAACAGGGAGCAACCTCCAACACATAGCACAACAGTGATTACGAACAAATGTTAAAATTGCAGGAGTAGAATGGGATTCCACAGAAGAAAGACCAACTTTTAACAATAGAACTATAGACCAATACCCTAAGGAGTATCTTCTGGAATACGTGACAATTTATTACATCCAAAATATAAAATCTCATTAGTAGTAGGGTTTTCTCGAGAATAGGGAGCAGCTTCTAACACACGATATAACAGTCAGAACGTCTAAATTTCAAATCCCCAGGATTGAGATTGGGTTCTCAAAGAAACGACAGCACCCTCTAAAGCATGTACCAACAGTATTCATCCCCAATTTTAAAATTAACGATAAATTGATATGGAACAAATACACACGAGGCAAAGTCTCAACAAATACATTATTAAATCAAGCTTTGGATGACGAATTTATTGTTGATCTTCCTATTGAAGTCATCGTAAGACCTTCAAAAATGAACTATGCTCATACTTCATAGTTAGTTCAAGACGGCTTTTAGCACTGGTTCCAGCAGAATTCCTTGCAAAACGTCGAGTAACGCCACATACATGTATCCTTCCTCCTGTTCATGGCTGCAGAGTTGTAAAAAAAAACGTTAAATTAACTAGTAAAGTGTTCTTGCAACTGCTGTTATCCGTCCCGACAAAGAGTCTCATAAAAGATCATTACAACATGTAAACAACCACAGGGCGCTCATTGAGTAAACTGCAAGAAAACTTGGCATAATAAAACAAGAGATGTGGGCACTATAAACAGAGAGGTCAGAATAACATTTGGAAATTATGAAAAATGCCAAAATTCAAAAATATGATAGCGTATCCAAATTCAGTATTCTCTCATGAACAAGTCTACCATAATTGTAAGGTATAGAGCATAGTACATCCTTTACGGACTCTAAATTGCAGCAGAGACAAACTCCTGTTTGATTAACAATGAAAGCACACGGAGGAAATGTATACGAGATAAAGTTTCTACAAATACACGATTGAACCAAGCAATGGAACAACACTTTTATTGTTGTTCGTCATCTCGAAGTAACTATGGGCCCTTCAATAATTAATTTTGCTCATACCTCATAGTACGTCCAAGACGGTTCGTAACCGATTTGAGCCAAATTCATTGCAAAATGTTGAGTAACGCCACATCCATGTATCTTTTCTCCCGTTCATGGATACGGAGTCGTCACTAAACATAAATTTATCTAGCAAACTGTTTTTACAACCACTCTCATCCGTTGCCCGAAAAGAAGACTCATAAAAGACAATTACCACATATATAAACAACAATAGGGCACTCATCAAACCAATTGCAAGAAGTACTTGATATAATAAAACAAAATAGGGTGGCACTACAAACAAAATGGTCTGAATAACATTTGGAAATTACAAAAAAGGAAAAGATTCATTCACGTGGTGTCGGTTCAAGAATACCATCAGGCATACTGACTCGATAATTGATATTGGCTAGTACGTGTGATAACGACTTTATCCGTAAGTAAGCCTCAAAAGTAAGTAGTATGAATCACAGATAAAAGAAATTAACAGGTCAATTTGAACAGTTGAACGTCATTTACGTGTTGTTATGCTTTTGTATTAGTTGTAAGTGTTTAATCGCGTCATCGGGAGAACGTTAATGTGTTAATTAGCAATATAAGCATATTTTAACCACAGTAAATAAAGAATTCAAGTATTTCAGTTTAATGTTAAGCATCTCTTACGAATTTATATATTAAAACAAACGAGCTGCGCGAGTTTGTTTAGATATATTCATGAGTAAGGACGTGGTATAAATGTTTTGTAACATAAATATTCATGAGTGATTGACAGTTCGATAAAATTAAGAACAAATCACCATCCAATCAAAATCAAGCAGCACTCGTGCATGTTTGTTAGTAAGGCACGTGGTATAGTGATGCTAATAAACAATGTAGGTGGACACAACCCAGGCAATTCAATAATCGATCAGATGTTTAATTGCACGCAGCACTGAAACATTTCTTTTCCGGTCAGTTTGCAATTTTGTTTAAATTTTGTCAAGTAAATGTCAGCGAGGATATAAGTTTTAAAGTTCTCGGCAAAGTGAGAGTGAAAATAAAATGCACTTGGTAGGCTACCACCCCGACAGACAGAGAACACGGAAATGGCTGGATGGAGATTTATGCGACAACGATTTCTCAATCGGGTCAATTTCACAAAGGGTGAGCGGAGGATTATTTTAGTTTAATGTGTTGCTGTCTCTTTTCGATCTCCAATTCAATTATTTGGTATTTTTGACCTTCAAGATTTCCGTCCGGATGTGCTCTTCGTCATTTAAAATGGACTTGCTTTCGACTTTTAAACCCGGCACCTGAATAGGTTTTCAGGGGCTTTGGCTACAGAGCTGCCGGGCGCGTCCCCAGGTGGTGGATAGGGGAATGCCCTGTCTTTGCGGGGTAGTCAGGTCATAATACGGAAAGCCTGACCGCGAACCATTGTAGCCAAACTGTGTGGAGAAACGCCACGCTCCATGCAGTATAAAGACCCCTTCTATATTTCTCTAAAGAGAGCAGACGCACTGGGTGTCGTATAGAAGGCTAAATTTCCTGCCCCTGCCCATTTCTCCCCTTTTCCAGTGGCAATCAAAAGTCGTTGCCCCGGTTGTCCCTTCCACCTTTATTTCTTTCTTCTTTTACTTACAATTTGTTTTGAATTGATTAACTTGTTCTCGTCCTGATATAGCTGAAATATTGCTCATTGGACGTTAAACTCTAACTAATCAATCAATCGACTTTTAAAATAATCGTTTATTTCGGAGGACCCCCCCCCCGATTCATATACAATAGTAAGCAATTTTTTTTATTTCTCAGGCGGTCGTATGAGCTTCTCGGTCAACTTTCAACAAGGTGCATAAAAGAGACCCCTCCCCCTTTTAATCCGGATGATTCAAGGTATTGTTCGTACGTACACCATACAGGTAAATAAGGATTTAATCAAACATTTACAGGAAGTCAAAATTTTGGTATGATAGCTTCCAGAGTGTTTTTTTCTTTTAATTTCAATATGCCATTGAAAAAAAATGTTAATTAACCACATGATATTTGCGAAATCAGTCAGCTTTTTAAACTGTAAATGTGTATTGGTAATCAGGCTTGGGTCATGAATTTCACTGAATTTTTTGTTCTTGTATGTGTTTTGTTTGTTTGTTTGTTTGTTTGTTTGTTTTTTGTTTTTTTGGTTTTTTGGTGGGGGGGGGGGGGGGTAGACTGTATTTATTTGTATGTTTTATTATACTATAGGGAAACGGGATAGACAAAGGGGAGGTTTGGGTACCCATAAACCGGTTTAACCCTACCGCTAGCTCTTGCTAGTGCCGGTACCAAGTCCGGCTATCCCGAGTTCCTATCGTTGTCCATGTTTGTCTTTTGTCATTTTATTTTTTTTCTTCGTGCGGTTCCCTGGTGGATTGTGGCATGTGATTGTGGTTTACGGCCATTGTAGGTGTTCCCTGTTATCTTTCTTATATTAATGACCACAGAAGTTTATTTGGATAATAGATCATCATGCTCAACCATTGCACGTGCTCTCGTGTTGCTATAATAAATATACAGTATAACACAGAGATTACAAGGACAATTGTTTTATTTCGCTAATAAGGTAATCAGAAGTCGTAGTTGAACTTAAGTGTAAAATACTCATTTCATTTGCATAGTACATTGAAAGTGGATTTATTTGAAAAAAGGAGAGGAGCTTCAACCATGGTACAATATGAAAATTCTCATATTGTACCTTAGCTTAAGTTCCGCCTACTTCCATTGAGAATGAATGTGAATTAGCACGTATCGTACAATTTTATGGTACAACCACTTGATTTCTCATATTAGACCAAAGTTCGAGAACTTTAAACATTTAAAGTCTATTAATGCACGAAACCATCAAAGGAAAAAATGCAATTTATGTTACACGATATTTTATCCCTCCGTGAGAATCCGATAATAGAAACATATAAATGACGTGTTGTCTTTCTTAAGGAATTTTTCAGGGCATATTACATAAAGATTCTACTTACGGGATTGCTTGATACTGGCTGTGATGGAGACTGCATAAAGGCAAAAAATCTTACAACCGATATTTATCGTCTGTTTATATCTTTTTACAAAAATACTCAAGTTGCATTAAAATAAGTAAGTTTAATAGTTATACTATACACTAGTTTCAAGGAGTAACCTTTCATCAGTACCATTAAAATCAAATAATATTGAAAGCCACAATCTAAAAGCAGTAAAATAAGAAGTACTCATTTCCTAAAATATCGAAATATGAAGCCAACTCCAGTACCAAGGCGTTCAGATTTTAATAATAGCCTTGATAAATGGATTGACGCAATCGTTTTTTTTTTTTTTTATTTGTACAGTTTGTTTACATGTTTTATAGGGCCTGTGGTCGATACAGTGACTACCTTGATAGAGCTCCGTTGCTTACAAATAGGCTACTTAAGCAAGGGTATGTTGCCCATAACTTGAGGTCATCCCTACAGAAGACTTACGGTCGACATCATGATCTTGTGGACCGCTATGAGATATCTGTTTCCCAGATAACAACTGATCTTTCTCTTTGCCACTAAAGTTTGATTTTCCTCTACCGGATTTGACTTTACTACCGGAGTTGACATGTTCAACACGGCGGGTGTCTTATAAGAAGCAGGAGATGCTTACTCTACCGGTGCACCTGATCTCACCCATGGTTTTTATTTGGTCCGTGTTGTTCATTTTTGTATATGTGCGTGTCTTCATTTTCTTTTCTGTGCCGTGCTCATGTTATGTCTTCGTTTTTCCGACGTTGCCATTGTCCTTGGATTGTTCTTTTCAGACTGACGGTTCGGTTCTCACTTACTTATCTAATGTATGTTAATTCTAAAACCTAAGGTTTAGCTCCGTCCATCGTAGTTATTTCTTTAGCTATATTTGATATTACTAATTATTCTGATTTCGTTTGGTTTTTCTGCAATTTTTAACACTTTTTGACATTGTGGACTTCTAGTGCTGCTGCTGAGGCACTAATTTCCGAAATGGCCCCACAGGTTATTAAAATTAATTGCAGTTGGAGTTAACGTATGTGTTATGGTCTCATGTTTATTTGCTCCATATCCTTTTGTAAATTAATTTTCGACATGACCATCTGCAGAAACTTTTTACAGTTATTTCGATATTAAGTTATTAACAACCACTGAATAGATTCGTCCGCTCGTGGAGTCTCAGCCGACCTTTACCAGAAGAGTAGGCTTCCTCAACAGAATAGCGGCGAGCACTCCTTGACCAAACCTTCCAAATTACGTTTTTTTCTATTTTCTTTTATTTTAGTTTTCAAGATACTAGTCCTGTAGTTAGTAGCCTACCTGTATAAATTATATTTGACAGGTAGATAGAAGGAAAGGTTTTTGTAAGAATAACCGTTTTAGCCTTTCCACAAACTTTGCTAGTACTGGTAAAAGCCGGCTGATTCGAGTTAATGTCATCGTTGTTTACATTAGTATTTTGTCCTTCATTTTTTGCCTTAGTATAGACTTATTTTATTCATATAAATATTCATACATATATACAATTCATACAGAGCATAAACAGAAAAGGATTCAGAAACAAGCTAACATGCTTATGTAGATCTGTTTCCTCATTACATACAATATAATAAACACGACAAAAAAGCTCGTTACAGCACGAAAAATATTGATACATGAAACGATATCTGTAACTTTAACTGTTATATTAGAAAGGAAATGAAATGAAATGAAAATCAACAAAACAAAAAGAAAATCTAAACATCATAATACACTAGAAAATATAAATGATATTTATTGTGGTGTGTCAAGGTGTAAATCTTTTACTCTTAATGAAAAAGTTTTGTACTGCAACAAAAACTTTCGCATTTTGATCATCAGATAAATCAGGAGATCCAAAAATTAAGCAACTATTATTTAATATATAATTTGGAACAAAATTCAAAGCTGCAAACAGATTCTGTCTAAGTAGAAAATATCTTGGACAATGAAAGAAAAGGTGAGAAGGCGATTCTAAGGCGCCGCAAACACAACTGGGAGAGTCAACAAGATTTCATTTGGGCCCAAAATTTATTTCAAATGGGCGCAAAAAATTACTACATTTGGGCGCATAATTATTTTACCTGTACGATGTGAAGTATAATAACAACAATAGCTTATTGAATTAAATAATATTAATGTAATAATGCAAATATAAACAGTGCATTGCATAAAAAGGGGTTAAAATCGAAGCACTATATACAAATTGAAAGGTTTTTTCGAGCGCAATACTAGTAACAAACATTGTATAGTCATCAAAGTTGGACGTTTGGTAGAACCAAAAGGAGTTTGTTTGACGACAAAGTAAAAGTAAAAGAAGGTACAACTATTGCAGGAACTGTCTTTTTATTTAAGAATTAAGTGCAATATTTTGAAGTTTTATTGAAGTGTAAAGGCGTGGACCGTAGCATATTTTGAATGAAGCGCGCATCAGGATTCACATTCGACTGTGAAACAAAATTAAATGAAAAATGAATTAATAGATAAAGAGTTTCTAGAGTGTATATTGCATAACTGCTTTGTTACGAAATATCATCATCTTTTTAATGATGCTGCATTACACTAACAGAGGCTTTTTAAGAATGTAAAATATACATTTCATTTTGTCAAAATTCAAGATAATTTCAATTATTACTGGTTATATAATCTAGGCAAGAAAAAACGGAAATATTTCTAGATTAAATCAAAGATATTGAGGTTTCAGACATTATTGCTACACCAAACATTCCATACATTCATAGTATTTTTAAGACACGGACAAAGAGAAAAACTTCTAGAAGAAATCAAAAGTCATGTTCATCTGATTTTTTCTTCATACTTCATTTATTTTACATGTTGTCTTATTTGGTTCCTTGTAATGAAAAATATAAATATTTTCAAGTTTTATTAAAAAATTCGTAAAAATAAAGAAGTTATTAAAGAATATCTATAATATAGTTTGACTGTAATTGTAGGTTGTGAGGTCAAAACCTACTACTGAATCATGGGAAATATCTTTAAAAGTCTGCATCGATACAGATCAGTTTACGTAATTTAAATCGCACAGATAATTTTTGATGTGGCCAATAATCAAAAAATAAAAAGGGTGTAAATAAACCCAAAAGGAATTTAAATAATGAAATACCTTTGTCTTTATGAATTTATACGATTGAAATGATTTAATTGAAAGCGCAAATCCTAATTTGGTATATTAAAGGATGCATTATATCATTTTGATATACTTAGCTATTTATATAGATAATTTCGTGATGACATCACAGCCATGATTTGACCAATCACAGAGCAGATAATATTCACCGGAAGACACCCGGGTCGGTGGTGTTTTCTAGATTTTTCATCTCACCTTAAGGGAAATAGGTCAACTTTCGATGTTGATATTTAATTCATTTCCACGCTTAAAATCAATATAAAGTCTGTTTTATGCTTGAAATAACAAGGAGAATCAATAACATTAATTTTAAAAAATAATTTTGAAAGAATAATAATTTTTACTCGGGTCTTTTCCATGCAATTACCATTGAATTCCCAATTTTTCACCTCCTCAAAAAAATCGATATCCCGTATGTTCGGAATTATATCATTTTGATATACTTAGCTATTTATATTACATAAAAAATTTGTTTTCTCTTTTTTTTTAACTGTCACGTTATTCTTTAATATCAATCATTCAATGATTAATTTTTGACATTGACAAGTGGCAAGCAATCTTTGATGTCCATGATCTCTCGCACACAGGTGACACAGATTTTAACACCTGTGTCCCCTCAGGTGTTGCGTAATATTTGCAAATCCTTACATGATTACCTGTAAAATGATTGACGGAAATTACATTACAATAATAGAAACTATGTACTGAGGCTATAATTGCCACTACATGAAAAGTCCGATTTACCAACCCAAGTAAATATATAGTAAACATAAGGAAAGACCGTTATTTACTCCCTGTTTACTCTTATGCGCAATTATTTGTTTAATATTTATAACCAACAAATATAAAATTTTGCTGATGTTTTACAAGGGTGAAAAACACCATTGAGACCGCAATGCCATTTGTATAATTGTGGGTGTGTAAATTATGCACAAATGGGGATAAGTAATGGGTTTTACAGATGTATGTAAATTTTTGGGAAATATATCATATTTGACTGGGTAGTAAATTTTTTATGCCCTAAAAATTTCATACGCAATTAAATTCAAATATTTGTGAAGGTTAGCAAATGGTTGTATTAACAATTATTTAGAACAACGTAAAGAATCAATTTTCCTGTTTATTTGCAACTGTGATAAAAAAAAGTGCATGTAACATTTTCACAGCATACACAAATGCTTCGCAAATGAAACGGATTTGAGTATATTTACTGCATGTCATAAATGTGAGTGCAATGCAAAATGTACAATCTACTTCAAACGGCCTTAAAGCGTTCGAAATGTTTATATTTACAACGTATAGAAAATTAGTGCAAATAAGTATATTTCAACATTAATTCATAATATATAGATATACACACATTTTTGATGCAATTATTTAAAAACAGCTAGTTCTTAAAAAAATAAATGAGAAAGAATTGACAGAAAGAGTATTTTATTTGAATATATATATATATATATTACTCAAATTAATTGAAAAGGTTGGGCGTGGCTTAATTCCGCGACCAGTCAGGTTAATCAGATAGAGTAATAACACTAGGAAACTTCTATTGATAAATTTTATTATAGAAACAAAAACTGAAATCCAGCGCAAATGAAGTGCCATCTGCTTCGACGTAGAATTGATACACGTAACGATAATTTCGAGTTCATTTTCGACGAATAGGTATACGCACGAACAACGGACAGCTGCCAAATGCCTTAAGCTCTCTACCGATAAACCGGTATTGAGCAATATTGTTGCACGAATAATAGAATATTTTTCCAAATCCGACACAGTGGCGTTATTCGATATCCAATATCCCTATATATACTATTCTGTGCATCTTGTATGGGTGTACTAAATGAAACATCTCGTGTTAACTTGGAAATAGTTTGTAGGAATGTCCATCGAGATTTTTTCCGGTTATAATGAACTTGAAATAACCACATAAATAGTATGGTCACGGAAAAGAACGCCTATTAAATGGTGCCATACCCGCAAAATCTGTTTTATATCGACACTGTAAATAAATTTGATTGGACAAATATTAATTGAATGATTGACACACGAGATTGATTATCTTATTGATTCACACCATTGTCGTTTTTGCTCCTTTTGATTTCAACAATCACTAAGCAAAGTCTGGGCTTCCCGTAGATACACCATTGGCTTTTTAAATTTAAAAAGAAATGTGCCGAAAAAAATTAACAAACTCCATCCTTAAAAGGTTTTTCCGGGAAAGTCGAATATTGCTTTGTAGAGATAATATTACCAATAGAATAGCTCGAATAAATTTCGAGCGGAAAGAGAACGGAAAGTGTTCAAAATTAAACCCAGCTAATCGACATTTAAATACAGAATCATATTGGCGCCACACAAACTCTTTTTTTATATTTTGAGTTTTCACGCAAAGTTTTGCATTATAATGCAAAAGTTTGCTTTATTTCGCAAAGTTAGCGTTATTTAGCAAAGAATACGTTATTTTGCAAAGTTTGAGTTATTTTGCAAAGTTTGAGTTATTTAGCAAAGTTTGCGTCATAACGCAAAGTTCATTTTAAATTTATAGATCCAACAAATTCGAAATTTGTAAAACATGGGGAGGACAATTGAGAAGATATGATTAACCTATACCTTGAAAATAAATAGGACACTTCAGCTTATAGAACATTTACATTAATAAAAAAAAATCTTGTTGCTATTTTACGTTTCTTCTGATTATTCTATTTTTCTTCTTCTGCCAATAATTTTTGACTGAGCGATAATTTTCAATTGGCTACAGGAGGGATGTCAAACTTTGCAAAGAGTAACACCATCATTTGAAGTTATACGCTGTATGTTTAAAAAATGGCCGCCATTTCTAAGATAGTTACGATTTTGCGTTCAAAATTTGAGGATTCGATATCTTAGGAACTGTCTTCTTACAGAATTTGTTCATATGTAGTATAAATAACTAAATACCGAAGATACTGTGAATTTATTTTCTGCATATGCGCATTTCGACAACTTATGTCTCTTCAGTGCAGATAAAAGTATAAATGTTCAATAAGATGAGAGGAGAGAATTTATTTGAAAAGAAATTTCAAAATGACCACGATGTCCGTCTGTTATACATACGAAAACGATAATAGTATTGATTTAACAGCAATTTTTCATAAGAGGTTCAATGTCGAGTTATTGAAGGGCTGGAAAATGCTTAGTTGTGTCGTACACAAGACAGAGACATCGGCCAATATTATGTTTTTATGTTATATGTATATGTTATCGGGCTTTTACATGCAGCTGTGTATCGTAAAATATCATCCCTTGAGCCAGAATATGAAGCACATGGATGCCAATCTTCGTATTATGGCGATCGGGATGATATGTTGGAAAACTTCAGCTATCAAAAGCCCGGTATCTTGTTTATCATCATTTATTTTGTATTTTAGATTTGTAATTTGGGAGGATTCAAATTCTCCTTTATTTGCGTGGCTTATCCTGACGTACATGTCATTTTGCCTTTTCATCAATTTTCAATCTTGTATAATATGTTTTATATTCATTTTGGTATTTCATCATTTTATCAGCGAAAGTGAATCTTCTGATCGAAGTTTTAGAAATAATGTTGCACCCCCNCCCCCTTGGGTATTACGATGAAATATCGTTCCTCGGAGCATTTATGACGCCATAGTATGAAAAATATGACCAAGTTTCTGTAGTTTTTCAGACGTCCAGTTAATTTATTTTATACAATTAGTTACTTTAAATGGGTTTTACTCATGACTATACGTACCTGGTTAAAAAAATTTGTTGACCGAGGCCATTGTCTGAGGCTAACCAATACTTAAGCAGGTCCATGAAATCACGAGTAGACCAAAATTAAAAGTAAATAAACGGTTTATGAAATGTAATAAGGAAATTTGTTTTTTGTTGATTTGAAAGAACTACATTTTCGTACTTGTCCTCACACGGCAAATAAAAAGAAGGGATAACATTTCAACACTGTTAAACAGTATCTTATATATTCAACAAAAAAGCTATATCTTCATTTTTTTACTTTCATAGTAGAAAGTCTAATGACGATCAAACCAAAATTTTAGTGCTGATATAACCCTAGAACTAATATTGCATGTCCCACATATCCAGCAAATGGAGTCCATATCAAATTGTTTCTGCTTATGTGTATGCAATTTTGTAAACAAAGCAAAATTACTTTCCAAAAAACTACTTCACAATGTAGTGTTTCAGCAGTCTACCTTATAAATGCCGGAAGATTGACAACTTATTATAAGCAATTTCACAGAACTCGGGACTTTCACTTTTTTGCATCTTACTGGGCCCAACGTGTGCATTTAAGCATGGTATCAAAACAAAAGACTTGTCTGTATCGCTCATCTGACAAAATGCTTCCAAGCCATTAAATAACTGATGACCAGTATGTTTGTTTCAACGGCTTCACACGGCAATAAATATTATCCTTTTTCCACGCAACATACTCTAATTTATATTAATTGTTCAATTTTGTTATTAACTAAAAAAATGCATTCTGTCCAAGTTTGTGTTCAGGTGGCAAAAGATTGTGTAAATATACCTTCAACATATCAATGGCAGATTCAACGGGTGGGATTGGCGTATTAAATAGTCCCTTTTAACCTTCAAAAATTCTTGTAGAAATTCTGTATTAAACTTCCCGTATGCCCATAATTTTAACACTTCTTTACCAATTGTACGTAAAAAATGACTATTTATAGGATTTCTAATAAAAATTTCAGCTCTCCCCACTCGGCAGTTTTCGCATCATTTTCGGGGTTTACGTCCCATTCCAAAAATCATTGATATGCATTGCATTGTCGATCTGCACTAGGGGTCACAGTGCATTAAGGTCGGATATGTAAATGCTTTGAGTTAACCATAAGTAAACTAAAGCAAAATCAAATCGATACCTGCGAGTCGAAGTATTCGGAACATGCTTTATTTGTCGTTAGAAGTTTTTTGTTCGATTCCGGAGTCTGATTCGAATATGAACCGGAATGGTTTAGTAGTGTAATGTGTCAGCTGAATAACACTTTATGTCCGCTAAAACTGATAAAATCATACTAAGAACAACTAGGATTCTTTCATAGATTCGATATTGTACATCGTTCCTACAATTTGTGTCTGATATATGACATCCTTAGGAAGTCTGACACAATTTTACAGTTGCTTTTTCAATATGCGCGTCATACATGTAGTTTAATCTGGCCACAGTTTTACTTTAAATACTAAATCCAAGGAATTCACATGCAAAATATTTAGAATTGTGCAAGTAGGCGATATTACGGTTTGTTGTTTGTGATTGCAAAAACAGAGTATGAGTATTTGGACTGTACGCATACGGTCCGGACCATATGCGTATACTCATACCGTCTGGGTGGAACTAGACCATTTCGGTATGATGACCGTATGGGCATCCGAGGAAATTTCTTTAAGTGAATACATTTGAGTGAGATATATGTAACCCATATAAAATAAGCAAATAACAACATCAATGGAGGATCCGAATTGGTACGTCATACCCGGCTAAGTCGTTCAGGAGTAGGAGAACCTTAAAACTTTTTAATACGACTCCACACCATTTACTGCAGATTCAATGTTTAGAGTATTTTTGAGGGATGCGGTTTCACAAAAGGAAAACATGTCGTTAAAATATTCTGTTGCAGCAAGAAATGATAAATGTAACCTCTTTTGCAGGTTCACATAACTGATGAGAATATATTCAGGAATACGTCATTCCTTTTAAATATTGTCGGTATCTGACAGATTCAGCTTTTCCATATTTCAAAACATTTCGTATTTTATCCGCTAGCTTTTTCATTTGTTATCAATTGATTCGACGGTTTTGTCAGTGAATCAGTAAATTATCCAAAAATAAATTGAATTTGTCTTCTTAGGTCATTTTCATTCTGAACGTTAAAAAAACAGTTCAGGTCAGCTGAAATCACATATATACTGGGATTTTGTTCAATTAGATAATATTCTGCATCATTTAGGTTTGCATTATATTATCCCGACCGTATGCGTACTCGTGAAGTCCGATATGTATTTAAAAAATACGTATACGGTCCAGACCGTACGCGTACGGTCCAAATACGCATATGGTCCAGAACACAGTATAATTTAGGACAAGAGGGCTCGTGCATTTCTTCAGATATAACATTGGAAGCAGTCATGTCACTTTTATTGACATATAGTAAAGATCACAAGGTTAAAATTTGCGCAATAACAGATTAGTGCTAACCCCTACTTGTAAATTTCTTACCATAACTAGCTATAAAAGTTTAACTTGCACCATAGGGTATATAACTGATTAATCGAACATTTTTTTGGATCTAAGGCACACTTTTAAATTGTAATTTAAGTGTGGTTTAATAAAAGAAAAGTGTTGTAATCAGATATACATTTCTTTTGTATAAACTTAAATAAGAAAATAAGAAAATAAAAAAAAAAAACAAATAATAAAAAAATATATATATATAACAAAAAGATTAATTGTCATAGTTAAATATATAGAAATTATGTATTTTTATCAAGTTTCATATTAATTTTCTTATCTAAACTGAAGACATGGAAGAGTTATGTGTTACAATTTAACACATTAAACCTAAAAAATTTACGCTAAACTGGATGCTAAAAATTTTATGTCAGTCGAAAAAGAAAAAAAAACAAATTTTGAAAAAAGGCTTTAAATGAAACGCATAAAAATAATTGTGACCGAATACTTGACACGTACATGTATTTTTCCGTCAACAAAGGACATCATGGTGAGACTCCATAATTAACACCATGTTACTTCATTTGTTTTAGTATATGATTAATAATTACCCTGACACATCAGACAATGGCAAAATTTACTAACAAGGTTTACATAAGATAATCCACAAAAATACACATTGAGTTAGTAGTCTACCTGTATTGGGTTTTATTCGCGTGTTTATGATACTATAGGGAAACGGGATAGAGAAAGGGGAGGTTTGGGTACCCATAAACCGGTTTAACCCTACCACTGGCTTTTGCTGGTGCCGGTACCAAGTCCGGCTATCCCGAGTTCCTATCGTTATTTATGTTTGTCTCTTGTTTTCATTATTGTTTTTCTGGTGCAGTTTGCTTGTAAATTGTGGCTCCTGGCCATTGTAGGTGTTTGCTGTTTTCCTGTTTTTGTAACAATAATTGGTTTTTAGGAATCACATTCCACATGTACCCGTTTGTATGCCTATAATTCCCCTCTGTCGTGTTCTTAGGGCCACGTGTGTGTTCTAAGTGCATTAAGAACCTTCTTAGCGGCGTTTAGACGTACCGTTAATAGTCATTAAGAATATGTACGACTGCTTTGCAATGCCAGCATTGACGTTCCACTGTATGCTTTCTCTTTTTTTTCAGTTATGTTGTGTATTTGTGCCGATAATTTTCTCATGCCAAAGCGGTATTTAAATTCAACATTTCTGCTTTCTTGTTTAGATGCAAAATGTTTAATGATAACATTGTACTGAGCCGGACTCAGCGAGTATAACCTAGTTCGTGGCCCAATTAAATCTAAAACCCAGTGTGGCGTGATAAACTTTAATTAGCCGATGAACAATTGGTAAAAACCTGAAAAATACAATAATTAACAATCATAAGTTATGTGTCCAAAATAATGAGAATTTATAGTCATCTTAGGCTACCGTAATTATGAGTAGAATATCAACATATTTAAATACATAATAATTTGCATAAATAAACACAAATATGACGTGTGTCTGTGTATAATATTATACATGGAGTTCCGGTATAGTCACGGAAGAATACAGTTGAATTGCTGTAACACACGGAATATGTGTTCCATAATTATATCTGGATGTATTTAAATGTCACTAATTGGTTGTCGTACATTCTATATTTATACGAATTATGCAACTGAATAACAGTTGTTTATCTTCCTCTTTTAGACGGAAATAATACATGAAAACTTTAAATACTTTGTTGAGAGTTGTAAATATAATTATAATCAATAGTTGTATGTTTCTGTGTGAGATGAACATTCCGTAAAAATCGATATTTATAGCAATTTATGTAATTAACGTGTAAAGCTGATATTCACAATAAACTGTTGTGTAGTAACGTTAAACGGATTAATCT
>MJUU01043142.1:9699-25371 GCA_002080025.1 Modiolus philippinarum
ACATTATATATATATATATATATATATATATATATATTTATATTGTTTCAGATTAAAGGTGAATGGGAGCAGTAGTAGTGCCACTTAAATAATTAAAATTGCTATTAATTTCTAAAATTGAATGTTTTGTGTATATATCGATTTTTTATGTTTTTGCAAACAAAAATTTCCTTGTTAACCGTTATAGACAAAAGGTAATCGAATTCCAAAGCAACAAAAACTATAAATCAAAGAAATGGCAAAAAAGCTACAATCAAGGGAGACAAGGACACAACGAAAACAAACAGAAAAAACGAAGTGTACATACATAAACATCACAAATAAGCACTAGTAGTGTGAACTCCATGCAAAGACGGGAGATGTATGTTAAATTTTCTTAATTTCATTGGAACGCCTGTGGGGTGATAATCAGTTGACCTGACATGGGGTAATAAGCAATCAAAAGACTTTGATCTATGAGGGGCGGAAGGACCTTTTACGGGACTCCGGGATTAGACATTTTAACCGGGAATTCGGGATTAACCCTTAACGAGAACCAGGATTTGCATTTTCCCTTTTTCGGCATTCGGGATTTAGCCATTTTATTTCTCGAGAATTCGAGATTTGATAATTATTTTCTCGGGAATCCGAGATGAGACCCCCTCCTTCCCACTCATCTATTCTTGGGTTAGTAATTCGAATAAACACATTTGTTTGATCGTTGCTATTTGTCATCATATTGGTGACCAATCGGCAAAAAACTAGGTATAAACTCACCTGACTATGCAAGGGTTAACTTTAGCCATCACTTGGCGTTCGTCATCCGTCCGTAAAGTAAGTAAATTTGATTTTAAGTCGCCATGATTCATACAATATAACAAGAAAAACACGAACTCTAAAGAGCTCTAGAACAGACTAGAATGATAAATAAAACTAGTACGTCAATTGTTCGAAGAACAATTGATATGTCTTTTCCGGAAGTTGCATCATAATGTTTTCATTATTGATTTGTTGATAAGACCAAGATTCTAAGCCTGAAAATTCTTTTTTTTTATTCATAAACGTGGTAAAATAAAATTTTGACTGTGACCTTGACCTTTGACCTTGACGTAATGTTGAAGGTCACAATGTCCCGAACATTTTTTGTATTGAAAATATTGTTGTATCTTCAATAGTATTTTAGCTAAAAGCAAAAAACCCAAATGCGGACATCAAAAATCGGTTTTTGGTCCATAGGCCCAAAACAGTTGGACCTATGTAACAAATGTAGATCTCATCAAGACACACATTTTTTCCATAACATTTAAGCAGCTATCTGTTATGGTTTTCGAGTTAATCCAATAACAAGGTCTGGGGTCAAAGTTCAAAGTGACCAATGACCTTTGACTTTAGCATTTGTGAGACACATCACCTAAGATGAATGGAAAGGGTTCCAGGCTTCTATCTCTTACCGTTTTCGAGAAAAACGTACTCAAAGATATGACGAAATTTTGCGGGAGCATATCTCATGAACGGTCCACCGTAGAGTGTCGGTCTAAATGGACCAAAAGTCCGTCATGACCTAACAAAAATTTTTGCCATTGCATTTCTTCAGCTATCTCTCATGATTTCTGAGTTTATCCCATAACAAGGTTTTTCGAACTTTGGGCGAAAATTCGTGAACGAAAAAAGATTTTCGACCGTTCCCTATTTCTTATCAACTAGACATGGTCCTGACTATTGTGCAAAAATATCAAAAGGATATGTCCAGCCAATTTTCTGAAAATGAGGCTGAAAAGAAGAAGAAGAATCAAACGAAACACAGAAACGTCTTTCCCTTGGAAAGGGGGAAAGACCTTCATTATAAACAAACATGCAAAATAATAAATTATGATGATCAGAATCAAATTAAAAAAACATAACTTAATTCAAAGGCAGCAAAGTTGTATGACTTTAAGGCAACAAACAAAGTCCCATTTAAAATGGGGTCTTAAGATTCCCATTCTAGAGAAAGTCCTTGCAATTGTTCCGTGAACAATTGTGCAATTTTCGTTATTATTATTATTCTTTTTTTTTCTCTGCCATCAATGTTGGCAAAGTGATTCGACCAATGTGAAATTGAAATTAGTTTGAAAACGAAAAACAAATGGTTACAAGTATAGATTTCTTCTGTATGAAAAGCTACAAGTTATGTTGTGGACAGCCTTATAGAGTATGTGATTTCAGAGTGTTTCAATTTTCGAAAGCTACCTCTTTTAACTGAACTGCTTTAAGTAGCAGACTGCATTAAAGTTATTTTCATTTCATTGAATAAACAGTGAAAACGAAAGAAATGTGCATTTTTTTTTAATGTTAAATCTTGATTTCGTTCATGGTAAAACATTCTGCATGTGAATAAAAAAGTTTTCATATACAAAATAAAAATAAATGAGTTACAAAACGTTGCAAAGAAATTTCGTAAATATAAGCATGTCCTTTACTAGCGACAACAGATACCTATGTTATGTCACTGTAGGTAATTAAACAAAGGTCTTTATCGTATCTTGTTGATTTGTCAAATATTTTGCCAATTTTAACCTTTCGCGAACACCCAGTTACGATCATCATATGAAAAAGTTACGATCATCATTCAAAATAAAATTCTAAAGTTACGATCATCATTGAGTTTTTGTATCCCGATTTTCTCTTACCTCGTCAAATTTTCGTTTCATACAAACATATTATCCCAAAGGTTGGCTTGAAAACATTTTACTTGACATAAAATAATTATGAAAATAAACTGTTAACGGGGAAAATTAGCTTTATAAAATTAGACCGAATTGTCGTCCGCCATGTTGGGATGATGGTAACTGCAGTTACGATCATCACGTTGACTCCAGTGATTTATTTGCAACAGAAAACGAAATAAGCAAAATTGTACTAAAGTAAACCTCGCCAAATCTTAATCATGAGCGCAAAGCTCTTAAAAATCTGTTGAAAGATACGGAAATAATTGTTCGAAAAGCTGGCAAGAACTTAACTCCCTGTGTCTTGGACAAAAGTGCATATATAAAAGAGGGTTAAAGACAATTAGACAATGTACTTTATTATGAAGAAATAAATTAATCACAAATAGAAAATACTACAAAACCGGTACACGAACTTATCGATAAATGGCAAAAGTCTGATCAAATCGACAACATAACTTATAGATTCTTAACACAGAATTTATTTTCGAAAAAGCTTGAGAAATTTTTTCTTCTTTCCAAAATACACAAAATTCCTCTGCAAACCTTACTTGAAATTGAGAGAAATCCAGCAAAAATCAATGAATATGGTATCATAGGCAGACCTACACTGTCTCGGTGTGATACACCACTACATAATACCTGGTATATGTAAATTTATAGACAGCATTTTACTACCACTTGTTAAAAATCAGAATACATACATCAAAGACACAAAAGTCTTCATCCAAAAAATAGAGAAATTAAAACTTAACAACAGAATTTTACTAGCAACTTTTGATGCAAGCAGCATGTACACAAATCTAGAATACGAAGAAATTATCGAAGCTATCAAACGGGTAGCAAGACATATAGCACACTATAATCATTACTTTAAAATTCTCCCGATTGAAGACATAATAAAAACTTTTAAAAAATATCTTGAAAAATAATGAATTTACATTTAACGGCAAAACATAGAGACAACGATTCGGTATCCCAATTGGTGGCGCTGCATCTGCAGAATTAGCTGACATAAGAATGTATGAAATATTAGACAAATATTATCACAATATATACATAGAAATAAAATAGGGTTTTTGTGGTAGATATAGAGATGACGGATTCAATCTACTTTGATTTCTAAATACAGAATATAGTTTATAGTCAGAAAACTTTTTTTCCTGCTTAGGTATGGATAATCTTAAATTAAACACATTTTCTGATTCAATATAAGCAATTCAGTTGAAATTATATACCCCTCATACTGAAGTATGTAAAATTTGTTATAATGTACCAGCTGGAAGATCAAAAGCCAAAGAATTAAAAAAGGGGATGAGGAACAAATGCTTACTAGAATATCTGCTTCAGACCAAGAATCTTCAACACAATTTTTACAGGATACAAGTACAAACTCACAACAAAAGAATAAAGAGAGGAACAGAAATTCTGAAATTGACAGTCTTTTGAAACATTAAGATCTTGTTTTGGCAAATATCGAAATCAGTGAAAAAAACTCTCTTCTCAGACTTTTTAGATCAGTTATCTGTAAAGTCCAAGTCTGTTCTTTGTGAATGTCTTGGAAAGAAACATCAAATTTCAATTTCGAAAGATGCAACTTCATTTTCTTATTTGTACAAAGACATGTCAGCAATATCAGTTTGATGTGCTGAGCTGACTTAAAGAAACGGCCTTGAAGATTGATTGATTGATTATTGTTTAACGTCTACTCAGCAATATTTCAGCTATATCAAGACGAGAACAAGTTTGTTAATAAATAATCACTTTTGGGAGTGGAAAGGGCCATGACACGGGAAATTCTGACTGCCACTGGAAAAGTACGGTGAAATCGAAATTGTAGCCGATCACCTACGGACCACTCAAAAAAGAGCTTGCTACAAGGGTTCTTTAACGTGCAGGAAGCGTGGCATTTCTTCCAACACGTGGACCTGAGTTTACATCCCATCCGAAAGATGGGTTGTGTATTTATTAATCCCGCACAACCACGGAATGGGTCCCATTTCTATATCCCGGGACCCTCGGGGTCAGCCTCCGTTTAGGAGGGGTCACACCCCGCAAGCCGGAGATACTGGGTCCTATTTCTATATCCCGGGGTTCCCTCGGGGTCCTCTGTTAGGATGGCTCATACTCCAAGCTCAGAGGATGCTGCGGGCCTATTCTTCAGCCGGGACCGCGCACGGCGGTAAATGAATTTGAGGAATTATTTATCCTTTCTGGAACTTTTGTTTTAAAAAAGGCCCAGTTAGAGGATGAAACAGGAAAAATGAAACTAAAAGCTATCAGTGGAGAGACAAAGAGGGAGGTGAAGCTAACTTCCCTGGTCTTTCAGCCGCTGGTTTTATAACGCCCGGCTGGACTTGCATTTCCTAGGCTATATTCTTGCAACCACTCATTGCATATGTAGTCAAACTGATCAAAAATGAGATTGGAGAGACAAGATTTCTGCAATACATTGAGTATATGTGTTGTAGGGCATGGGATAATGAAAGAAAATATGACGGTTTATCTTCAAGGCTGCGGCCGTGCGCGGTCCCGGCTTATGAATAGGCCCGCAGCATCCTCTGAGCTTGGAGTATGAGTCTTCCTAACAGAGATCCAAGGAAACCTCGGGATATAGAAATAAGACCTAGTATCTCCGGCTTGCGGGGTATGACCCCTCCTAAACGGGGCTGACCCCGAGGGAACCCCGGGATATAGAAATAGGACCCATTCCGTGGTTGTGCGGGGTGAATTAATACACAACCCATCTTTAGGATGGGATGTAAACTCAGGTCCACGTGTTGGAAGAAATGCCACGCTTCCTGCACGTTAAAGAACCCTTGTAGCAAGCTCTTTTTGGGGTGGTCCGTAGGTGATCGGCTACAAGGCTAAATTCCCCGCCCTTGACGATTTCACCCTACTTTTCCAGTGGCAGTCAGAATTTCCCGTCCCATGGCCATTTCCATGCCCCAAAGTGATTATTTATCAACTAACTTGTTCTCGTCTTGATATAGCTGAAATATTGCTGATTAGACGTTAAACAATATTCAATCAATCAATCAAATTCATTTAGATCTGCGAAATCATGCGACCTCGGTACTGTCAGTGTTCTTCACCCTTAATAATAGAGCATTATAATCAAATTAAAAGCTACAATCTGTTTTCAAAACTAGAGAATGTGTCTATAAGACATGAATGCCGTACTTGTCATTTAAATGAACTAAAATACGAAATTTAATAGGTCATACAAGCATAGAACGTATGTGATGAACACCAAATTGTTGACATTGTGAAGCACTTATATATAGGTCAATGTTTTAGTGAAATATCATAAGGATATAACACATTGATGCTGTGAAAAGTACTTAAATGCTAAATTTAACCAGTCACTCAAGCATAAAATGTAGGTCATGGACACCTAATATTTGTTGAATCATTTTCATTTTTTACAGTTTTCTGACGTGCTTGCAGCAAGTCTGTCAGACTTCAATACAAACCATAATGCCTCATTTTTAGATATTTGGAGGAAACCGTTTTTAAAATGTCATTGCTTTTAGTACTCTCGAATTTGGAAAGCTTTTCAGATTGCACTATGTTATAGCTGAACAATTCAATATTTATTTAGTTCTTTGTCTGTAAACAGTTTTCCATGTGGTAAGGAACAAATTTCATCCCAGAATCTTCAAAATATCTGTACAAACATTTGTATCAACTAGGGTTGCAACTACTGTTGCCTCTTTATAGGTGTTTAGATGAAGCTGGTAAAATTTTACTTATTTTACCTGAATTTCTTCTCGTTCATTAAATTATTGTTTATTTTGATGTAAGGGAATGTTTATTACTTAGTGCAAATAGACTCTTTCTTGTGCTTTTCATGATGTGATTGCTATCTGAAATAATTTAATTACGTCGAACAACTTAACCAATTTCGCAATTGTGGTAGCATTTTAACCCTCAAGCAATTGTTTACATATGTACCTTTTTACCTGGGATTTCCATTATCTCTAAAACCATGCCCGATTCCATTGCTTTGATATTGCAAAATACATTTCTTTCTGCATACACGTACTTTTGGAAAATCCCTAACACCTGTTGCTGCAGCACAAACTCAAATGTTGTTGTCTGAACTTTTCCAGTGTTGGTACCTCTAATAGAGCAGTGACCTGAAATATATGAATAAGAAAGTTTTAAGTGAAAGAAAAAAACCACACTTTTTAAAGAATATCAGCAATGAACTATTGTGACAAAGGTTGAATACAAATGGCATTATGTTTTCAGAAATCTTTGAACATTTGACTGGTTGACAGCCATTCAGATGTTATATATAGTTCTATATGATGAATTTATGAACCCGCTTTCAGGCATTTACTATCTGCACAAGACAAATCTTAAACAGAAAGAGTCAATGACGAAAACTTCAAGAACTTCAATTCAAAACTGACCTTTGCAATAGTAATTGATTGATTGATTGATTGAATATTGTTTAACGTCTACTCAGCAATATTTCAGCTATATCAAGACGAGAACAAGTTTGTTAATAAATAATCACTTTGGGGTATGGAAAGGGCCATGGGACGGGAAATCGACTGCCACTGGAAAAGTAATGTGAAATCGTCAAGGGCAGGGAATTTGGCCTTGTAGCCGATCACCTACGGACCACCCCAAAAGAGCTTGTTACAAGGGTTCTTTAACGTGCAGGAAGCGTGGCGTTTCTTCCAACATTAGTAATTAGCAATATTAATTGAAAAAAGCAGGAAAATCAGGTGGGATGAAATTTTACGCCAAAATTAAAATTCACGTGTGGAACATATCTGCACTGATGAGACATAAGTTTTCGAAATGTGCTTGTGCTGAAATTGATCTAAAGGGCAAAACCGGTTTAAACTTGACATATCATTAGAGTAAATAAATTAACAGTAACTTAGGTATCTTGTTATTTAGGCCAAGACTGTCATAGATGATGGCCGTTGCTGAGGAAATGAATAAAATACAAGAAAAATGGAGGTGCAACAGTTTTAATGAAACATTACAGAAGGGTAGGACAAATAGATTTCATATTTAGACCTGGAATTTTAAAAGATAACATTGGTGGATTTCTTTATGTACATGATTTTTTTGATTTGCTATCGTGACAAAAACATGAATATAATAAAAAGACAACTGCAACTCTGCTTAAACAGAATTGAAAAATGGGCTGTTGAAAACGGTTTTAAATTTTCCAGCTCTAAAATAGTTGGATTACATTTCTGTTGTCAAAGGAAAATGCACCCAGATCCAGAGCTAAAACTGTACAATAGCATATTACTATTGTAAAAGAGGCCAAATTCCTTGTTTTCATTTTTGATAGTAAACTTTCATTTCTTCCCCATATCAAAATGCTGAAAAACAAATGCCCCAAGGCATTAGAGGTATTTTAAAAGTTGTGTCGAGTACCGACTGGGGTGAGATTAGCACTGTTTTTTAAATTTATATCGATCGTTGCTTCGATCAAAATTATATTATGGATGTTTTATTTACTGTTCCGCCCGTATATCATACATTAAATCACCATCAAAGTTGGCATCTTTCATTAGCTGCGTTCAGAACTTCTCCCGTGGAGAGTCTGTATGTTGCAGCAAATGAACTTTCCTTGGAAGGCCGACTTGTTAACTTTGTTTACAATCTTGGTCCGATCAATAATATTTTCAAACAGTTCAGATTTCAATTTTTCTCTACATGCATTTTCATAGAGTGACCAATCAGTTTTATCAAATTTAAAGCGCTGTGGCTTTTCTCCAGTAGTAGAATAAAGATGATATACCTGTCAACCTCCAATGACCCAAAATCTGGTCATGACCTGCATTGGATGATAAGGTCATAACGCGTAACGAACTTTCTTCATCCCAATTATTCTATTATAAATGTGCGACAGACTTTTTTTCAACCTAATTATTTACTTATCTAGCAATTTATTTACATACTTTAATACTCACTTGCTACATACTTATGAACAACAGACATGATAATTAAATTTCATGTCTATTGAGTTGAGAGGTATGAGATGTTGAAGAATGATTGGAAAGTGATCACTACTACATAAGTCGTCGTGTACTTTCCAGAAGTCACCAGTAGAGATGGATCAGTTATAGTTAGGTCTTTAGCTGAGTAAGCCCCATTTCCAGAATGTAAATAAGTGTTTGAACCGTCATTAAAGATACCTAAACCTTCCTGCGACATTATGTCTTCAAACTTTTAACCTCTGTCATTCAAAGCAGAACTGCCCCACAATGGATTGTGTGCAATGAAATCACCCATTACTATATATGGGGAGGGCAGTTGGTCTGTCAAGTTTATAAGTTGACTAAGACTGGGATAGAAAATAATAAGATCGTTTTATCTAAAGAAATTCTCACTGCAACCGCCTGAAGATCGGTATTTAGATCAACAGTATTGTGGACAATATTGTTGTTGACGAGAATGGTTGAGTCGCCAGCAGCTCTGTAGTGCGCCCTGACAATATTATGGCTTTGACATTTAACACAATCTGGGCACACAGAAGCTATAGTTAGTCGTCATATAAGCGGGAGGTTGATGCATCAATAAACCTGGTTTAACCCATCATTTTATATATAAAATGCCCGTTCCAAGTCGGGAATATGACGGCTTGCCAAAAATGTTCGCTGTCGGATTGTGTTCCCCTGAATCAGTCGAATGTTATACGGATTTTCCTTACTGGTCTCTTCCTTTGATCGATTCGGACTATTGCTGTCACTTTTATCTCGTTCATTCTCAGATACATAAGTGCTGAAGAGGGAGTATTTCTTTACATTCAACGAACTGGTGCTATAAAGCAACTTAAACTTTCAGTGAGGTATTAGTGTTTGTGCATTATTTAAGGTCTCTGGGTGAATTCGGGTTGAAGAAAAACAATGAGAGTATTGCTCTATTTGCCTTAGTTGTAGATTTTTATCCAATGTATGTCTGATTTGTATTAGAAATGTCCCAACAGCAAAGACTTAAGAACTATTGTCAATTTTTAAGTCTGTTTTATTTCAAAATACAAATGTTGTCTTAAATGAATTCAATTAATATTTTCACAGAAAAAGTCCAAAGACTGACTCTTTTGATACTTAATTCAATTTAAGTTATTGCATTTGTAAAGTTTAATCACTACAGATAAGACAATCCAGATTTTCAATAGTGTTAATTTAAGGAATACATTTTTTCTTATATTAAATTTTGTGTAGGAAATATGACTATATGATTATTGAATTATTTTATTTTAAATTATTTGTATTATTTTATTTTAATATATCTTTACAGATCTTATAAAAGTACTGTTCGAAGATTGGAAGGGACGGGTTTCTGACGACAATGATATCATTGGTCGTATAAATTTTAAAATGCATACCACTGATATCTTGTCTTTGAAGACAAGTTTAAATGACCAGGTACTGTGAATTAATTTTTATTCGTGGGGTACCAATTTTCGTGGTTTCTTGGGTGTCCCCAAACCACGAATTCAAATACTCAACGAAATGTGATTTTCTTGTGCAAGTTTCAAACACAAACGAATGGACATAATGAAGGACCTGATCAACGAAGGCCATAAACCTTACACTTGTACCTGAGCCCAAACTAACTGATATATCCAACAATAAGTAAATATGCTTTCTCTTGAACCTTTAATAGCAGAAAAATAAGTTAAAATGCTTTATTTCCAAGTGTTTCCCAGTTAACAAATTAGTGGTAACTGGCTTCTTGTTTTGTTTATCAATTACGCTAAAGTGTTGATTTACACTTTAGGAGTTTGGACAAGAACCATCTGAATTCAGTTTTTATATCATATTATTAATAAAACTTTTAAAGTTTTAATTATGTTCTGCTGAAAAAGACATGTTTATTTTGCAATCAATACAGGTGTCTATTTATAAATAATGAATGGAGTTCGGTTATTTCAGATAGTTACCTAATTACAAAATATCTGCACATTACTCTGAATTGTTAATTACAGGTACAGTTCTTAATTTTGGTGTTTAGACATCAATACTGAAGGTACTGAAGCCATGATTTTATAATCTTTAATTTATGAATTTAATTTTTTTAATTGGGACAAGTGGCAATCCACGAATTTACGTACTTCACGAAATGTCTTTTTTCTCTACCCACGAAATTAAATGAATTCACATTTTGAAAAAGATTAATTTCAAATGTTAATTTCTTGTGTCTATAAGAACAATTTACTGGGATTGAGTGCTTGAGTTCCTTATTAGTATACATGAGTTAGTGACAAATTAAATGTACAACAATTGTTATAATGGAAAGTAATGAACCATTTGCTTTCATATATCTATTGATTATAAAATATCGAAGACTTTGATCAATGATGCTTTGGATATTTCTAGAAAGACACTTTATTTAAAAAATCTTCACTTGTAATTTAGATGTGCAAGTAACATGCATCTTTATAGTATTTTGGATATAACTTGGAGTTTATTCACAAAAAAGGAAGAAAAGACTAAATTACAATTAAATTTCTGTGAATCATTTTCAACCACCTACAAATACACCCTTATAATATTGTATAAAAAATCAATTGATTTGTATAAGCCTTGGAAACAGATAGAAATTTGTTTTTCTCAGCCTTTCCCCACTGTTTCCAACAATGCAATTGGCTGGAGGTTTTACATTAATTATTCAAAATACATACATTATACACGCAGCCAAAGACGTGTCCTGTGAAATTTTGGTCGAATATGTTATATTTGCACACAAAACAAATCACTCAGCATTTTATTCTGTCATCTGACTTCGTTTGCGACAATTTTATAGGCCAGATATTTTTTCACAGTGAACACTTAAAATTGATACACATAACACACACACACAGATATATATATATATATATATATATATATATATATATATATATATATATATTGTTTTGCCCCAAATTTCAATTTTAAGTATATTTATACCCTGCTACCCTGCTTACGATAGTTAACATACGGGGGCATAGAGTATTCAGGTCTGATCGTCTGTCCGTAGGGATGCCCACTATCAGGGAACATAGCCACATATTGAACAGTGCTTTTTCAAGGTGTCTGCTTTATCATATGTATTTATATTTTCGATCATTACCTGTTATTTCTATACCCTCAATAAAGAACAGGATCAAATTAAATTGGCAAGACTGGAATATAAGCACATGTACATATATAATTGCAAATAAGTAGCAATATTAAATTTTGCATATTGCATTTTTGCATGAGAGACACTGTAAACTTCATTGCACCCGCTCAGATGCTACTACGGTAGTTAAAAGAGTTTCATGCATTTTTTTAATACAGCTATGAGGACTTATTAAAATATTTTTGTTCGTTGTAGCACTATTAAAATATTTTTGTTCGTTGTAGCACTCTAAGCAGCTGGACAGTTTTGTTTTGTTAGATTGCCTGTTAGGTTGAAAAAGAATTACATGGTTTCCTTAAAAGGTAATTGTAGTTTACTTTAGTGTTATGCAATATATACATGAAAGAAAATATTCAATCTTTTTACAATAGAACATTTGCCAGTTTTGAAATCAACAGAATGAATTAGCAAACAGAGGAAACCCCAAAGGAGTTAACTTTTAAAAAAATCCAAGGGGACAGAATGATTCCCTACCTGTGAAAAGCAAACAAAAAATAAAGCTTTTTTTAAACAAAAGTTATTGAAGTGTAACCTTTAGCAGACGTTTAGTCAGCAACATAATTTAAAACCAAATCCAAAATAGCGCTCACCATGCTTTAAAGTGCTACTGGTTACAAGTAAATAAATAAACTGCACTAACTTGAAATGTCTTCTCAGTGACTAAGAAAGTATAAAAATTAGAAAATATGCTAATTTACTGCAGAATATCATTAATATTGTGTAGGTTATTACTTTGTCCAGACTGGCTAAGCACGAAGACAGTACTTTCAAACGTTTCACTTGACAATAGCATTAAAGTCACATTTGAGAGGACAAAAACACACGTTTATCGCATAGACAGGGCATTCCCCTATCTACCAACTGGGGACGCGCCCGGCAGCTCTGTAGCCGGAGCCCCTGAAAACCAATCCAGGTGCCGGGCCTCTGTTAGGAAGACTCTGATTGATTGATTGATTGATGTTTTATGCCTTCAGCAATATTTCAGCCATATTGTGGCGAGAACTGTTAAGTAAGTTGAACAATTATAATGAATATATAAAATATCAATATAAAACCATTAAAGCTTTATACAAGTGAAATAAGAGTAATAAATATAAAAAATGTAAAAAAAAAAACATTATTGGAGAAATGACAGTGTAAATGTTACAATATTACAACTATAAATTAAATCTATTTAAATCTTACTAAATAAATTGATTGCTTTTAAAAATTTAACGATTTTTTCGCCAGCGACATTTGTAAATAGGTCTTTAAGACAATCAGCTGAATAAAAATGACGCCTGATATCGGCAACATCTACACATTCAATTAAAATATGTTGAATTGTATAGGACAATTGCATGGAATACATTCAGGTCGATCATCACTGTTGAGGATAAAACTATGTGTTGTTCTAGTATGTCCAATACGACATTGGGTCAACACTACCTATTCTCTACGGTTTTTACCGCAGGAACCGACTTGTTTACCGACGTCTGACTGTATTCCATGCAGTTTATTATTTTTTTGCAGATCCCATTGGGCCTGCCATAGCTTTAAAATGTATTTAACGATTAAACGCTTCATGTCAGTGTACGGAAGAGGACAATCCGCCATCTCGTCATCTAGTGCATCCTTGGCTTCCTGGTCAGCAACTGTGTTTCCATAGATCCCACATGACTAGGGATCCAAACATAAATGACTTCTTTGCCTAATGCTACAAGTGATTTGTAGAATTCGGCTATTTTCAAAATAATCGGGTGTTTTGTTTTTCGACTTTCAATTGCCAATAGGCAAGAAAGTGAATCGGAACAAATCATGGATTTATTTGATTGCGATAAAGCTACAAATTTAAGTGCTGAGTAAATAGCGTTAGCTTCAGTAGTAAATATCGAACTAGAGGATGGTAATCGGAGAGTTGCTGCACGATCTCCAAAAACGGCTGCATAAGCCACTCTGTCTCCATCCTTCGAGCCATCTGTGTAAATTTGCAAGTATTCAGGATGTTCAGATTTAATTCTTGCAAAGTCCTGCTGGATAACCAGAGGATTGGTATCAACCTTTTTGTGTTTGCGTAGTTCAAAATTAAATGTTGGTTTTGGGTTCAGCCATGGAGGTTTTTGGGGAGTTTCTATAGGAGCGATTTCATCTAAACTTTATATTAGCAGACTCAAGGTGTGGTTTGATACAAAGACCAAAAGGTTATATAACGTTTGGTCGTTTTTCATAGTCAGCTTTGTGAAGAGGTTTGAAAACACAGTTGTGACAAGGATTGGAAGGATACGCTTTAAGCTTAGTTGCATATTGTTAACCAAGTTTAATACGTCTTTCTTCCAAGGATGGTTCATTAGCTGCAACATAGAGACTCTCCACAGGAGAAATTCTGAACGCACCTAATGAAAGACGCAAACCTTGGTGGTGAACGGTATCTAGTAATTTAATGTATGATTTACGGGCGGAACCGTAAATTGATTGATTGATTGATGTTTTACGCCAACTTCAGCAATATTTCAGCTATATCGTGGGGAGAACTGTTAAGTAAGTTGAAAAATTATAATAATATATAAAATATCAATATAAACCATTAAAGCTTTATACAAGTAAAACAAAAGTATAAAATATAAAAAATTTTAAAAAAAATTGTAGGAGAAATGACAGTTTAACTGTTACAATATTACAACTATAAATTAAATCCATTTAAATCTTACTGAATAAATTGATTGCTTTTAAAAATTTAACGATTTTGTCGCCAGCGACATTTGTAAATAGGTCTTTAAGACAATCAGCTGAATAAAAATGACGCCTGACATCGGCAACATCTACACATTCAATTAAAACCTGTTGAATTGTATAAGGACAATTGCATGGATTACATTCAGGTCGATCATCACTGTTGAGAATAAAACTATGTGTTGTTCTAGTATGTCCAATACGACATCGGGTCAACACTACCTGTTCCTACGGTTTTTACCGCAGTAACCGACTTGTTTACCGACGTCTGACTGTATTCCATGCAGCTTATTATTTATTTGCAGATCCCATTTGGCCTGTCATAACTTTAAAATGTATTTATCGATTAAGAGCCTCATGTCAGTATGTCAGTGTACGGTACTGGACAATCGGCCATCTCGTCATTTAGTTCATTCTTGGCTTCCTGATCAGCAACTGTGTTTCCATAGATCCCAACATGACTAGGGATCCAAACATAAATGACTTCTTTGCCTAATGCTACAAGTGATTTGTAGAATTCGGCTATTTTCAAAATAATTGGGTGTTTTGTTTTTCGACTTTCAATTGCCAATAGGCAAGAAAGTGAATCGGAACAAATCATGAATTTATTTGATTGCGATAAAGCTACAAATTTAAGTGCTGAGTAAATAGCGTTAGCTTCAGCAGTTAATACGGAACTAGAGGATGGTAATCGGAGAGTTGCTGCACGATCTCCAAAAACGGCTGCAGAAGCCACTCTGTCTCCATCCTTCGAGCCATCTGTGTAAATTTGCAAGTATTCAGGATGTTCAGATTTAATTCTTGCAAAGTCCTGCTGGATAACCAGAGGATTAGTATCAACTTTTTTGTGTTTGCGTAGTTCAAAATTAAATGTTGGTTTTGGGTTCAGCCATGGAGGTTTTTTGGGAGTTTCTATAGGAGCTATTTCATCTAAATTTATATTAGCAGATTGAAGGTGTGGTTTGATACGAAGACCAAAAGGTTGTATAATGTTTGGTCGTTTTTCATAGTCAGCTTTGTGAAGAGGTTTGAAAACACAGTTGTGAGCAGGATTGGAAGGATACGCTTTAAGCTTTGTTGCATATTGTAAACCAAGTTTAATACGTCTGTCTTCCAAGGATAGTTCATT
>MJUU01043145.1:222-14885 GCA_002080025.1 Modiolus philippinarum
CCCCCCCAAAAAAAAAATAAAGGAAGAAAACTGACAAAATGACTATTCACTGAGCTGTACGTATTTGAAAGGTCTATTATATTACTTATTGATAAAGTTCCATCATAAAAAGACTTTTTCAATGGAAAGAGATGAAAAGAATTCATCAAAAATTTTTAAACAGTGGAGTATCCAGCGAGGGTCAAAGGAGCACGTCCCCCTGGCACTAGTGACCTTTTTATACGACCGCAAAAAATTTGTGGTCGTATAATGGTATGGTGCTGTCGTCGTTGTCGTCGTCGTCCGCGTCGTCGTCGTCGTCTGTAGACACTTTTGTTTTTGGTCAATAACTTAAGTTCCAGTTGATCAATCCTTATGAAATTTTAACACAATGTTCCTTGGCATAAAAGAAAGACCTTGAATGGTTTTGGATGTTGTGGCCCCTCCCGTTTTTAAAAAGGGGGCCAAAAAGGGCAAAATTGGGTGTTTTCACATAATTGGCTGTAGAATTTTTATTCTTCATCAGATTTTGATGGGGTTTCTTTCAAGGTGCTCCTAAGGAAATTTCCAATCAGAGGTATGTCAACGGATTGCAGAACCTATGTACCGTTCATGAGAAAAATGGGCCCAAAAGGGGCAAATCACAAAAAATATTGTTTTAATTCTAGTCTGATTTCGATGCAGTTTTTTTCAATGGATTCCGTATGAAAAATTAATATGGTGCCTGACTATCAGATTTTTGATAACATGTTTCCTTTCGGAGCAATGAGGGGCCAAACTGGTACAAAATTGCAAATGTGCAGATTACGTGAAATTTTTATTTTTCATTGGATTTCGATGGCATTTTTTTCTTTACATTCCTCTAGTCTTAAGCTTTCAGCATTATGCATATGTCAATGGATTTTTCGTATCTATTACCGTTTCTAAGCTATAAAGGGTCAAAGGGGTCAAAATTGCAATTTTCACATATATGTAAAATCTTTATTTCTGATCATATTTCAATGGGATTTTTTCTTTGGATTCCTTTTCTTTTAAGCTCTAAGTAGTTCTTCAACAGATGTAGCATATCTCTTATAGATTCTGAGCTTTCAGGGATCAAAAGAGCTAATTTCTTTGTTCCCTAGTTTGTGTCCAGTTGATTACTATGTCAATCCATCTCCTTATTGTGTCCATCTATTTAATGTGTCCACATTCACTTTATATTACACTTGTTCAAATTTCAGTGATCGACATGCTGCGGTCGTATCATGTTGGGCTCGGCGTAGCCCTTTATTTCAAATTGAACAAAATAAGTAGAGGTTTGTTTCTTTAGTATGTTTATTAAAACAAATTATTAAAAATATTCAGGGTACATTGTCACGACTTGACAAATAAATAACAGTCCACGTACCTGTAATTCTAATTTAGTGAATTTTAAAATAAGTTGAAGAACTGTAAAATAAGACTTCGTAATTGTCAACGTTTTCATAACATTTCGCTTCTTTTCATTTGGTTACATTCAGCAATTCTGACCATTTCGGCAATTTATGTGTCATTTATACAGATCATACATAAAACTCTAAGATAAGGCCATGAAAAGATAATTCATCTATTTGTTTCTCAAAATTTTTGGCGGGTGGGCGACTTTCATTTTATATTTTTATCATTTTGTGAAAAATGCTTTAATTTTATAAGAAATGTACCAAAATTTGCCAATAAATCAAAATAAAATTTGTTCAGGCATATCAAAAAATCGGGGCTAGAGGGGATGAAAATCTAGGATATGTTTTTTTTTTAATTATGGCCTAATGTTACTTTTTTCTAAACAGTAACACATTAAAATAATTGAGCTAGGAATATAAAGTTCAAGTCCAATTTTAACTATTCTAAAAACTTTTTATTTCTTTGCTTAGGTCACGATCTCCTGAAATTCTTGTTTAACAAGAGAATTGCCAAAAACTTACGGTTCAAGGGAATAACATGGGCTCTTGACTTCTAGGCTCAAACCGTTTTTGAACGTGGGGATCTGGGCTACACCACTGGGTTCCGGGCTGACACACTGTGGTTCCGGGCTCTAACACAAGGGCCCGGGCTCTAAAACAAGGGATACAGGCTCCAACACTAGGCTCCGGGTTCCACTCATAGGAATCTGGGCTGTACATACATGGGTTCCGGGCTCTCAGAGAGCTTGGGATCTCGTGTTATTACCCCTGTTAATGATATTTCAAGGTTTTGCTTTGTCAAAGGCCCTTTTTGAATAAGCAGCTACATTTGTAAGTGGTACAGAAAAAATATGAATTCATGAAAAAAGCCAGATATTTCATTTAATTTTCTTTCTACCAAATGCATATATTCTTGAAGAAATAGTTCATCTCAGCACAGCTGGTAAAGCCCGTTATCTATGACTGTGGATCCAGAAGGGGGTTTCCAGGTTAGAACCCCCCTTTGTCTGGACAATCATGTATTTTTTTATGAATATCCTGATGTTTTGTTTAAAAATACCCCAAAACATTTTTGTGTCTCGCTCCGCTCGGCGAAATTTCCTTTCATTTCTAATTGGACCCCTCTTTTCTAATTGCCTGGATCTGCGCCTGGACTGTGCTTTTCACCACATTTGGATGCAGAATTTTGTATATATTTTGAACTAACACTGATAACTGGAGGGAACTCATAAAAGATTATAAAATTATTTTTTGATGTTTCGAAGAAAAGATCGAATTTAAATAGAGCGTTTTCGCGTATTTATCAGATATTTATTTTGAATCTAGTTGTACTTGAAGGAAATATAAATGTACAATATACATTACTGAGGTTGGTTTAAACGACCCAGTATTGGATTTTCGGGGTTGGGGCTGGGATTTCTGGCCCTGGTCTATGCTAAGAAAATCTCCGAAACCAGCACCTGGGTTAAAAAAAATCTATCCCTCGCGTTGATCATTAGAAAAAAAACTCGCCCAACAAGTAACAAATTTCCTAGCATGTGGTCCAAAACGTTTCCAAGGTCGGGTGAAAATCCTAGCCACCCCCCCCCCCCCCCCTCCGAAAATCAATAAGATCCGTGCCTAACGAAAGTATCTCAACACTCGATGCGAACAAAACTATTTCGCTTGATCGGAGAATCAGTTTGCAGTGAAATGCAGTCAACATACATTTCCCCCAGGGCGTTTTTAAACTTTAAATTGGAGATAAAAATAGAGGGTAAGCTGTGGGTTCTTTAAAAAGAATCCACAGTTAATACAATAGATGATGTCACAACAATGGTTTAATAAAAAGATATTAGCGAAAGTCAGTCCTCCGGGTTAATTGTCCATATTATATTATATCAATTCATGTATTGATTGTTGTTTATTGTTTACACATGCATTTACTTGATGTAATAATATTTCATGTCTCTGTAACTATGTTATAGTTTGTGAGAAATAAAGTATTCGTATTCGAATGGCATATGATTGACTTACGATTGATTGACAGATAACACCCAGATCGTGCGCATTGTTTGTTTAGGCCGTTTTATGAGACGCGCAGGTGTTTCGAATTTTGCTGTATGTGTTATGGTCTCATGTTCATTTACTCTATATTCTTTCGTAAAATATTTAATACAGGAGTATGTCTTTTATTGCAGTGTGGAGTTGGTAAAACAATTCCGCGTGGTAGAGATGTATGCTCTTTATTTTTCTTAGATACAGGGTACTTGTACATGAGATAATATCTCATGTGTACACTTTGTTCATTACTATTATCTAAAGTAAGTGAGAACCGAACCGTCAGTCTGAAAAGAACAATCCAAGGACAATGGCAACGTCGGAAAAACAAAGAAACGAAGACATAACATGAACACGGCACAGAAAAGAAAATGAAGACACGCACATATACAAAAAATGAACATCATGGACCCAATAAAAACCATGGGTGAGATCAGGTGCACCGGTAGAGTAAGCATCTTCTGCTTCTTATAAGACACCCGCCGTGTTGAACATGTCAACTATCTAAATTTATGTAAATTCTAAAATCAAAGGATTAACTTCCTCCATCGTAGTTTTGTCCCTTACTATATTTGATATTACTGATTATTCGGATTTCGTTTGGTTTTATGCATTTTTAACGTTTTTTTTTAAATTATGGATTTCCTTTGTTTGGGGTCTAGTGCTGCTGATGAGGAATAAATTTCCGAAATGGCCATACAGCTCATTTAAATTTTTGCAGTTGGAGTAGACATATGTGTTATGGTCTCACGTTCAATTACTCCATATCCTTTCGAAAAATATTTTGGATGAGTTCAGATTTCAGTCACTATGGATCATGTAACCTGGCATATGCATGCATCTCTGATGATAGATCAGCATCCAGCCAAAATTAGGTCACTTTGATCTATATTTTCAGCTTGATTGATTTACATTCAAGTTTTCGGACGAGTTCAGATCACAGTCACTATACATGGTAGGATAATGTAACCTTGCTTATGCATGCAACTCTGATGGTAGGTCAACATCCAGGCAAAATTTTGTTTCTGTGACAATGTGTCATAACGAGGCGAACTCTGTTATCAAATTTGGTATATTTTCGTTTCTTCCAACATTTTTCTACCGACAATATTTAGACGACAATTCAGTAAATAAACATAACATCAGTAAGCGCCGCCCATTTCGGGGTGCTTTCAGTCACGGGGGGAGGGGATCACTCCAGTAATGTAATGAAGAATTATAATGAGATGATTTAGGATATTATTGTGTCGCCTGCGTTCACGCAGTTGGCGACATATAGGGATCACTATCTGTCGCCTTGCGTCGGCGGCGTCGTCGGCGTCACAAAAATGTGTCACATTTTTCTCAGAAACCATGTATCGGAGCCTTTTGCAATTTGGTATAGAGTGTCAGTATGGGACCTATACCGTGTAACAGAGTTTCGGATCTCTCGCATGCCCACTTCCTGTTTGACGGAACTTAAGATATTTTTTTGTGTCTTGAAAATTTCTAACACGTTTTTCTCAGGAACCATGTATCCAGGGCCTCTACAATTTGACATAGAATATTATTTTGGGGACCTATACCGTGAAACAGAGTCTGAGATCTTTTGCATGCCCACTTCATGTTTGACGGAACATAGAATATTTTTTGCCGATTACAGTCACAAAAAATTTCTGTCACATTTTTCTCAGAAACTATGTATCAAAGCCCTCTGCAATTTGGCATGGAGTATCAGTACGGATACCTATACGGTGTAACAAAGAGTTTGGATCGTCGTGTGCCCAGTTCCTGTTTGATGGAACTTAGAATATATTTTGCGCATGAAAAATTCTGTCACTTTTTTCTTAGGAACCACATGTCCAAGCCTTCTGCAATTCAATAAGGAGTATCAGTATGGAGGCTTTTACAATGTAATAGAGTTTGGGATCTCCTACATTTACTTCCTATTTGACAGAACTTAGAATATTTTGTTTGTTATTTCGCAGGCGACAAATGTCTTCCCTTGAAGACTTACTACTAAGTTTGATATTAAATAATTTTCATCATAGTTCATAGGTGATGTTTAAAAAAGTGATATAAATAACAAAATACCGCAGTTATTGTGAATTAAGTTTCTCCATATGCGCATTGGGGTAATTTATGTTTCATCAATGCAGATAAAATAAAAAAAATTGGAAATCCCAAAAACCGAAATATGTGTTCAACCCGATAGAGAACAAATAACCAATATGATCTAAATAGAAAAGCCAAAATCAGCTAAGAACAGAGCTATGTAAGAAGGAGATACTCCTTAATTTTAAACAATTTTTTCTTCAATTTTGATATTGCAAGTTTGAAAAAAAAATAAGTAACCTGACAACACATTTTTTCATAGCGAGTTTGGAGAAAAGGGGATTGGGTCAAAGTAAAGAAGTCAGTGCGAAATAAAAATATAATTTTTCAAGTCACGGAAATCGCTAAAAATGTTGCATGACCTTGTGTTTTGGTGATGCCAAAAATAGACCTGTATTTGTATTTTAACGTATGAGTTACAAACAATTCTGATTAATGGGGAAATTATTATGAGAAATCATTTGTCTTGGAAGATAACATAGGAAGTAATGGAGATTTATTTATTGTTTTCTACCTTATCATAATACACGGTGAGCCATAATAATCTGTTTAGAACAGAATTTGTCTGAATAAAAATGTAATCCCGTCTACTTTAGGTGGTATTTTTAATATTGCAGTCACGTGTCATTTTGGGAGGTGGCACTAAATGCCGGTTTGTTCCCGGAACGGATATCTCAAAAATATAAAGGAATATTTTCTAAAATACAGATCAATTTATTTTTTGCTTAAGAAAAGTTTAAATAAGTGAGAAAAGTGGATTTTCAATCCAGTACTTTACAAAATAATTTCTTTATGATATCAATTCTGGACATGAACCGGCATTCAGTTTCGCGTCCAAAAATGTCTCGTTCCCAACGAGTTTGATGTCAGCAAGATTGCCGAGAACAGTTTGACCTAAACAAGGACGTTTCGGTTGAATATCTATACATTGAACGTAAAATCGTTTTTGACCGTCATTGGGGTATGAGAATTTGTTATTTGGCATGCTTTTTTAATTTATTAAATGCATACTTGAGTGCACACGTGATATTAACGAAAAATACTATTTGAAACGTTCAAACTAAATAGACACGTAGATACATGGGTGTAGCGTTGTTCAACAATTATCAAAGAATTCCGCTCAAACCGGTGCTTGTTGCCGTCTTGAATTTACTATGAGGTATGAGCAAAGCTCATTGTTGGATGCCTCATGGTGACTTCAAGATGAAGAACAACAATAAAAGCGTCGTTCCTTTGCTTGTTTTTACCATGTCTTTGTAGGGACTTTGTCTCATGTGCATTGACTCAATATCCTTTCATACACCATTTACGACTGATGATTGTCTGTACTGCAGTGTGGAGTCCGTAAAAAGATTCCCCGTGCGAGAGATGGGTTTAATTTAGATATAAACATTCTAATTTTTTTTGTAATTTCAAATCCTGTTTATTGTGCCGGCCTGATCTCATAATTGTATTATGCTAAGTTTTCTTACCTTATACTCGATGAATTGCCCTGTGGTTGTTTAAGTGTTATGGTTGTCTTCTGACAGTCTTTTTGTCGGGCATTGGATTACAGTGATTGTGAGAACACATTGCCAGTTAATTTTATGTTTGTTGACGACCCCGCATCCATGGATAAAGTGACATGGGTGTAGCAGTGCTCAACATCTAGCAATAAATTTCACCCAAACCGGTGCTAGGGGGCCGTCTTGAACTTACTATGCGGTATTGGCAATGTTCATTCTTGAAGGCTTCATTGCGACTTGAAGATGAAGAACAACAATAAAAAAGTTGTTCTATTGCTTTGTTTACCATGTTTTTGTACAGACTTTGTTTACTCCATATTGTTTCATACACCATCCACATGAAAGGAATGCGCACATGAACTCGTTTATTCGTTTCTATTGTGTGGGGTGATATGAATGAAATACATGCGAATATATGGACATTGCAACATATAAACTCCTTTGAAATGATGTGATAATTTTTTTATTAAAAAAAACAAAAAAAATGAATTGTTCTGAACATTTTTTAAAGATTGTGATTAAACGGCAGACTAAAAGATTTACTTTTCCAATCATATTTCTGCTAAAAGTAATGACTTTGCACCATCTAAACTTCTTGGAAAGTTTTTTTATAAAGTAAAATTTAAAAAAAATGAACTCTGGTTAATTTTTAATCATTAAGTTTGAATCGTAGACAAGAATTTTTACTTCCAAATCATATTTATGCTAAAATTCATTAAAATTTAGATATCGCATCATATAAACTCCTTCCAAAGGATATTACAAAGTGAAATTGGAAAAAAAATGGATCTAGCTGGTCATTTTCAAAGACTAAGTTTAAACAGCAGACTAAAACATTTTTTTTTTATATCGTAACATTAAAACTCCTTCCAAAGGTTAAATTTGAGTAAAATTGTCAAAAAAACTGAATTGTTTTAGTCATTTGCAAATATTGAGTTTAAACTGCTGACTTAAAATCTTACTTTCAATGAAATAAAAGGGATGACAATAAACATCTACAATGGCTGAAAATTACATGCTAAAGTCTGCTAGGGAACTAATAAAATTAAAAAAAATAAGACAAAAAAACGTATAAAAGATGGGAACTCGGGACAGCTGTACTTTTCACCAGCATTAACAAAAGCCATCGGTATGGTTAAACCGGTTTATGAAAACCCAAATCTCCCCTTTCTCTATTCCGCTTCCCGGTGCTAGGGGCCGTGTTGAACTTACTATATGTAATGAGCAATTCTCATTGTTGAAGGCTTCATTATGACTTCAAGATGAAGAACAACAATAAAAGCGTTGTTCCATTGCTTTGTTTTACCATGTTTTAGTAGAGACTGTGTTTCATTTACATTTTGCTCCATATCCTTTCATTGATTAATATAGTTATATATTTTTTTTCTTTTAATAACAAATAAGGATGCAATCTAATAGTCCTCCAAATTTATAATAAATAGCGACAGCATTGCATTCGATTTTGCCACGTATTCAAGAAATACAGATAATGATCAGTGTCACAAAGACGATTTGTAATGAATTTTAGATAAATAAAAAAATAATCGGGATCAGATGAATTCTTACAAGATCAGTGTCATAGAGGCGATTTATGGAAAATCAATAATCGAGTGATAGAGATTTGAATTATAGATGTTAAGAATTGAATAATAATCATCCAAAATTCTTGTCGAGTTAAAGATATTGATAATACAATTTTAATAATTAAAAAAAATAAATGTTATATTTAAAATTCGCATTATTAATTTATGTCTAATATATTTAAAATTGGTTCATACTTTATTAATATCTTTGATTTATTTAATAAAGATATCAGAAGAAACCGTCAGTCTATCAATGAATAGGGGATTAAGTATGCGAGACCCGAACGTCAGTCTAAAACAAACAAACAAACCAAGGACAATTGCGATATCGGAAAAACAAAGAAACAAAGATATAACATGAGCAGGGCACAAAACAGAAAAATGAAGACAAACACACTGCATACAAAAATTAACAACACGGACCCAATAAAAAACTTTGGTGAAATCAGGTGCACGGGTAGTTTAAGCATCTTCTGTTTCTTCAAAGACACCTGTCGTGTTGAATATGTTAACTCCGGAAGTAAAGTAAAATCAGGTAGAGGAAAAACAAACTTTAGTGGCAAAGAAAAGGATCTGTTATTATCTGAGAAACAGATATCACATAGCGGTCTACAAGATCGTGATGTCGACCATAAAACCTCTGTAGTGATGAGTTCAAGTTATGGGTTAAGTAGCTATTTGTAAGCAACCGAAAATTCCACAAAGATTTTCCTTTTAGAAGTATTGATCCAAACGCAAAGTCTCTAAAAACAAAACAATCTGAAAAAAATATAGAAACAATTTTCTAAAAGGCATGATGCTTCCAATTCTTAAATATATATATATATATATAAATGAGGCAAAATATTTATAAAGCAATGTACCCCACAAGGAAATTATTTAATCTAAGATTCCTTCAAGTAAAATTTGCAAAGGTTAAAATAGTTAAATAGTCAGAAAATTTAACACTGGCAAATACATAGACAACGTCGGATAGTGTTCTGTTTGGGTTTTACTAGCACCAGCCCGTGGGAACAATTTTCAATATTTGTTCTTTTTTCATCACCCTTTTTAAGCTCACCTGACCTAAAAGGTCATGTGAGCTATTGCCATCACTTGGCGTCCGTCGTCGTCGTCCGTCCGTCCGTCGTTAAAGATCAACTCCTCTGAAACCACTGGGCCAATTGCAACCAAATTTTGTCACAATAGTCCTTGGGTGGTGTAAATGAAAAATTGTGTCCGACATGTCCGTGCGTAATCCAAGATGGCCGCCAGTGGGACCCATTGATTAACATTGGACCCTATGGGAAATTTTAATTATTTTTTTTCTAGTCGGATTTTGATGCAGTTTTTTTCATTGGATTCCTTATGAAAAATAATCAAGGCGTAAAACTATCAGATTTTGGATAACTCTTTCCCTTTCCGAGCTATAAGGGGTCAAACGGGACCAAAATCGCACTTTTGCAAAGGACCTCAAATTTTTATTTTTCATCGGATTTTGATGGGGTTTCTTTCTGTGGATTGTCTTGACATGAGCTTTCGGTGGTGTGTCGACGGAGATTTTGCGTAGCTCCTACCGTTTCCGAGTTATAAGGGGCCTAAGGGGCCAAAATCACACTTTTACAAAGTACCTCAATTTTTTATTTTTCATCGGATTTTGATGGGGTTTCTTTCTTTGGATTCCTCTTGACATGAGCTTTCGGGAGTGTGTCGACGGATTTTGCGTAGCTTATACCGTTTCCGAGCTATAAGGGGCCTAAGGGGGACAAAATCGCACTTTTACAAAGTACCTCAATCTTTTATTTTTCATCGGATTTTGATGGGGTCTCTTTCTTTGAATTCCTCTTGACATGAGCTTTCGGTAGTATATCAACGGATTTTGCGTAGCTCTTACCGTTTCAAAGCTATAAGGCGCCTTAGGGGGGCCAAATTCGCACTTTAACAAAGTACCTCAAGTTTTAGCTGAAAATTGTATCTGACGTGTCAGTGCGTAATCCAAGATGGCCGGCAATGGGGTCCATTGATTAACATTAGACCCTATGGCAAATGCATTCAACAATCAACTCTTCTGAAACAAATTAGCCAATTGCAACCAAACTTTGTCATAATAGTCCTTGGTTGGTGTTAAGTAAAAAATCTGTCTGACACGTCCCTGCATAATCCAAGATAACCGCCAGCAGTCCCATTGATTAACTTTAGACCTCATAGGAAATGTATTTAAAAATCAATGTTATTGCATGGATGTACCACTGCTATATACAGGTGAGCTATACAGGCTCCTTGGAGCCTTTAGTGCGATTATGCGGTCGCATTTTAAAATGCATGAATTTAGTTATTTCTTCGTGATAGTCTTGACACAAAACCAAACTACTCAGCGATACTTCATTTATCTTCATAATGGTACATGGCACTACGTCAAAAGAAGTATTAACAATCGATAATGGTGCTTAAAATATCCTAACATGAAATATGAAATTAGCATTTCATCACTGCGTAAAGTATATCGTGGCCAATCCAGGCAATCCCAGTTACAATAGACGTTACACTTTACAACATCCACCAACCGCTAAAATGTATGTAGTTGCCCAAGTTTGATATATAGTTGTGATTAAATAGTCTTTATCTTATGGTGGCGTCCGTTTATTAGCTGGATAACAGGTGTTATTGTTAGCTTTGTTCTTGCAAAAAACAACTTCCAAATAAAGCATACAAAGCAATGTATGAAGTCCTAAAAAAGGAAGATTACATAACCTTTCAATAAGTTGTCAGTATGATCTGTTTGATAAAATTGTTAAACCGATCTTGAAATTGACAACAGAGGCACATTACAAACTAGCCTGTATGACAAACGCGATGACTTCACTTTTCCAGTAGTCAACTTCCCTTTTCTTTGTAGCAACATTCCAAAAGCACCAGCATATGGAATTTACATCTCACAACTCATTCGCTACTCAAGGGCTTGTGGCCGTTACAATGACTTCCTTGATAGAGCTCAGTTACTTACAAATAGACTACTTAAGCAAGGGTACGTTACCAAAAGCTTAAAGTCATCACTACAGAAGTTTTACGGTCGACATCACGATCTTGTGGATCGCTATGGGATATCTGTTTCCCAGATGACAACAGATCTTTCCCTCTACAACTAAAGTTTGTTTTTCCTCTATCGGATGTGACTTTACTACCGGATTTGACACGTTCAGAACGACGGCGGGTGTCTTATAAGAAGTAGGAGATGCTTACTCTACCGGTACACCTGATCGCACCAATTGTTTTTATTTGGTCCGTGTTGTTCATCTGTATGTGTGTCTTCATTTTTCTTTTTTGTCCCGTACTTTAGTGGTGTCCTTGTTTCTTAGTGTGTCCGATGTTCCCATTGTCCATGGATTGTTCGTTCTTTTGATTGACGGTTCGCTTCTCACCTACTTGTAATATGGATGTGAGATCTGAGGTTTTAATAATATTGATATTATTGAAAGAGTACACTTGAAATTCTGCAAAATTTTGTTAAATCTATAAAAAAAACAACTCCTAATTTTATGGTATATGGAGAGTTAGGTACTTATCCTTTGTCAGTCTGTATAAAACAACGTATGTTAAGTTGTTAAGGTGTCTCAGTGGTATTATTCCGCCATTTTTGTATAAAAGTTGTTCATTTAGGTTTCATTTCGTTAAGATATTTAACAAAATAATTATCTAAAATGAAAAGAAAGTTCCAAAGTATATAAAATATTTATTCCTTATCACTTTTGCAACATTTTCATTCAAAAAGGTGAACTAAAACACATATGTTATGAGTCTGTTGCTGGATTTACAGAACACAGAAATAAAGCAAGGGAGATAATTTGATAAAAGTATTTCATATAGATATCACTACAGAAATTAACGTTTCGTAATTTATCTCTCTTATTTCAACGGTGACCCCTAATTTTTATTTTTTATATGTTAAGTATATAGTGATCTCAAAACACATAAAAAGTATGAACAAATTCTATAATAGAATTTTAAAGCTATCCTCTAACATAGTCATTTTCCCTATCATTTCTTTGTAAAATCCTAAAATGTTCAATTTCAGTTTTTCCGCTTAAATGCACGGTGACCCCCAAATTTTATTTTATATTTTGAACAATAATACAACTATGTTTCTACACAGAAAATTTCACAAAATTCTATAATAGGAAATTAATACCCTGCAGACACCTTAACAGTAAAAATTGTAAACTAACAAATATTTTTTTATTATTATTTGTATACTAAGAATATAATTGGTAGGTATAATAATGAATGGATTTTGTATATTAAGAATATTTCAAATAATTGTGGTTTTTCTAATATATGGGAACAACAGGGTAATTTTGATGTAAAATGGTTCAGAGTATTAAACAAAGATTATGCGATTAATTCCAACAAACGTGGAGGTCAGATATAGAAAACTCATCTAAGGGCATTTGTTACAAATTAATTAAACAAAATTTAGAATTTGAAAAACATCTTGATTTATTATCAGATAAGGATAGGATAATAATATAGATTTAGAACTTGTAATCATAGATTACCAATAGAAACAGGTAGACGGCAAGGAACGTTCAGAGTCGAGAGATTTTGTATTAATTGTAACTGTAAGGAATTAGGGGATGCATTGGATTCCATTTTATATTAGATTGTAGAAGTTTTCTAGCTCAAAGAAAATTATTTTTAAAGAAATATTACTTGAGCAGAGTTAATACTTTGAAGTTCAGGTCACTTTTTCAGTCAAGAAATTTACAAGTTTTGAAAAATCTTTGCAAATTTATCAAACATATAAATGCAGAGGTTCTCCTGGTTAATTTAAACCTAATGTCAACGTTTTTGTATAACAGCTATACTTATTTATTTATTATTTATACTTGTCATGCGCCATGTTTATTTGTATGTTATTATGTGTATTGTCTTTCTTTGTACCATGTACATTGGTTTTAAAGGAATAAAGAATCTGAATCTGTATTTCCTTTTTTTATTTTTTCTTGAAAATGACCAAAATCAAGAAACATTAAATATCAGGCATGAGTGATTATTCCTTTATAAATTCAAGACGATGAACAATGACGATATATATTGAGACACAACATGTACGTTGGCTATGCATGCCTTCATGATCACTATTTTTTTTTTACAAAGTATATCCATGCTGTTTCCCTCACATTAACCAATAAAGTTGTGGCCGATCACGTGAATATGTCTATATGCATGATCTTCTTTGAAGTGTCTGAGTTCCTTACTACAAGATTGTAACTCGTCGAATATATTTTTATTGGATTTAATCAAAACAGATGGGAAAATGGAGTAGAAGTGGACTTGCAAAGAAAACGATGAAAGGGTTAGACACTTAGAATATGAATCACAATTTATCTAAGAAAATTGTTTATGACAACTAAGGTACTCATGCTGATAGCCAATACCAGGAACTTTACTTGACTCTGAGATTTTTAACAAGTTAACTCTTTATCATACTCAGTCAAGTCAAGTACGTTTGTTAAGGCAAAATAATTCAGAGTTTGATTGAATTAATTTAAAGTGGAAATAAATTTCTTCCACTTAATCAATTCCATAAATCTAAATTCAGAGGAAAAGGTCTTAAAATGCCTTTTCCAAAAGTGTTCAATTTTTAATTGTGTTCCCAACTAATGCCAATATTTGATTATATGCCGATCTGAAGGAATAAATCATTTAAATCATTTAATGAGATCACGTAAGAACTATTGTGACCAATTTTGGTATTGATTCGGCCAATTGTTTCAAAGAAAAATCTTTGTAGGTAAATCTTACGACAACCCAGATGACGGACGACTTACAAGTCTTATATAAGTTTTGTTAATAATACTCGCCCTTCTATGGTTATTAATGAATAGATCAGGTAAAATATAAATTACTTATGTATCTATATTTCGTGTTTATCAAATAATTATTATTCAGTTCTTAGTAAACCACAATAAGCTAAGATATATTCTCCGTGAAGGTATCCGAATAGGAGCAAAAACACTGATAAAGATACTGGTTATTGACTACTAATTACTATTTTAAAAATT
>MJUU01043145.1:17583-44003 GCA_002080025.1 Modiolus philippinarum
ACCCGTGTCCATGCAATACAGATTTTAGAAATTTAGAATGTGTTTAGTTAAATTGCAAAGACCCTATCAAAAAATCAATGATAATACCAAAGAAGGCCATACGTAATGACTTGACGACAATACCGTAATTATAATCCTTATGAATTAGACGATTTAAAGGTTTTATAAGTTTGTTAGGCGAGTTTAAGTATTTTTCACTCTTATGTAAAACAATACCGTAAAATAAGGGATGTGAAATACCAGCCTTGATTAGATGTTTACAGGTTGCATTGTATTCATGAACTAAGTCTTTATATCGATGATAACATTTAGTAGAGGTTTTAACTAGTTTGTGATAATGAAAACCCTGATGTAATAGTTTTTCAGTTATGAAAAGATTCCGTTCATTAAAATCGCAAACGTTATTACATACTCGAGCAAATCGAACAAGTTGAGATATGTAAACACCATATGATTTCGGACTTTTTAATGCAGTATGGAGTTGGTAAAACAATTCCCCGTGTTTGAGATGTATGCTCTTTATTTTTCTTGGATTGATTGATTGATTGAATATTGTTTAACGTCTACTGATCAATATTTCAGCTGTATCAAGACGAGAACAAGTTTGTTAATAAAAATCACTTTGGGGTATGGAAAGGGTCATGGGACGGGAAATTCTGACTGCCACTGGAAAAGTAAGGTGAAGTCGAAAGGGGCAAGGAAATTTAGCCTTGTAGCGGATCTTCTACGGACCACTCAAAAAAGAAATTGCTACAAGGGTTCTTTAACGTGCAGGAAGCGTGGCATTTCTTCCAACACGTGGACCTGAGTTTACATCCCATCCGAAAGATGGGTTGTGTATTTATTCATCCCGCACAAATACGGAATATTTTTCTTAGATGTGGTGTACTTGTACATGAGATTATATCTCATGTGTACATTTTCTTTATAAGTATTATCTAAATTTATGTGAATTATAAATTCTAAGGTTAGACTACCTCCATCGTAGTTTTATCCTTGGCTATATATTTGATATTACTGATTATTCGGATTTCGTTTGGTTTTATAATAAGCATTTTTTTGAAATCGTGGATTTCCTATAACTCATTCCAAATATATTTATCGTGGCTCCATAATAGCACTTCTTTACAATGTTTGCTGCCACTTAATTCAGATTCTAACAATAAATTTGTAGTGCGTACTCGATTGTTAAAGACAAATACCGAAACATCCCATTTATGTGATCTTGTCTTTGATCTAAGGAAAAGTTTACAAACCATGACGATTTCAATATTGTACTATTAATAATTTCAATATTTCAGTCAATCTATTTAAATTGTTTATAACACGACTCGGGTGATTCTCTGGTCGGCTTAAATCATTGTCGCAACTTGCAGACAAACCACAGAAATAGGTGGAAGACTACTCATTATTTTTGGTAGATCATTTATGATGGATTCTATAGTACCACCAGGACGACCCTTTAAATGACATATATCGGATTCCAAACCAAAGTTAATATATTTATTGTTCTTTTTTTATGTAACATGGAAGTCTAGATATCAAGCTGACCTAACACAAGAATTTCCTTTTGATTTACAACCGCCATACTTGTAAAATATATAACAAAAAATATATACTCACAAACTCTTGAAAAACAAACTATTCACAGTGGAATATCCAAAAAATTATGAAATTAATAAATAGCAAAACGTCGAAAAAAATTAAAATAAAAAATTTAAAACAAGATAATAGATTCCAGTGAAAAATAATAAATTCCAGTGAAAATTGAAACAAGTCTTGTACTTTTAGAATTTATGATAGTTGTGAAATGAATGTGAGAGCCAATGCATGTTCGCCAATCAAAATTAGTAAACTTAAGGACCGCCCACAAAAAGTTGATTTCTCTGAAATCGTGTATTTGTTAATAAAACACATGTATTCCACTCTGTATTAAGGTATCAAACCACCAATTCAACCAATCAGAGTTGGAACGTATGAGAAAATAGACCTTTTGAATCTAAAGATAGACTTTGTATTCTTGCACCTTTAAAACTATTCAAGGGAATTTGATCAATGATGCATCATTTCAACATTGATATATTAGGTTTATTTCAAGAACAAGATCAATTGACCAGGTTTAATTTTAGATCACTTAAAGGAGGGGAATTCCCAATGACTATTTTTGCGAAATGTTGTGACGTCGTGGTACGTATTTATAGGTGGCTTTCCCGACACACCGGGAATCTCTTAGAAGGCTTTAAAGGTATGATGACAATTTGATATAATGTAGAGCAGGTATGTGCCTTTCACGACATGTATGGTCTTGGCAAGGTTAAACTTAAGATAAATTGTCCAGGGAGGTTTGAAAATTCCATATTTTAGTTGAAAATGTTAAAGAAATGAATTGGTGGTTTCACACCTTGACAATAAATAACTATAAGTACCGAAGTTGTTATAAATTTATTTTTGAAAATGGCTTTAGAGCAGACATTTGCTTTTAGACAATTTCTTTATTTTTAGGGCAGTGTGTAATAACATTAACAGAAAGATGGATCATTATGAAAAGTCAAATCATTTGATTCGTTAATTGAAGGTAATAGATGCGTAAATAGCAATGTTTCAGGTTTCGGTTAAAGTTTACATGCAGGGGCATTAAATGGAGATGAATATCTAAGTGAAATAAAATCAGTTTTAGCTTTGTAATGTTTGAAATAAGACCGAAAGAAAAATCAACCAGTTATGTTGTATTCATAAAGAATCTATGTAAAACGTACAAAAATATATTAGTTCAATAATCCTCTTTAAACTGTGCTAATATCATAACGTATCCTACATTTTTTTCTTCAAAAACGAAATGTGTTAATGATGTAAATTTTATTTAGGGCCACCGAATTTACTTTGCCGGTATAAATAGTTGAATACAGAATAGGCTCATCAAAATAGATTTATCTCGATAAAACTTGCTGTCAAAATAGCGAAGTCATCGATAAAAGTTCTGATGTTTTGGCGTAATTTGAATGATGAACCACTATACAGAGATGTGTAGCACGAAAACGGATTCGGTGACCATATGAAAAAAATATGCAGACGGAAAGAATCAATAGCTGTTGTAAGCATATACTTTCTTCCTGCGTGCAGAATGTCCTGGTATATAAACAACCTATATTGTATTTCTACCATAGTGTTTATTCCGTCATGGTCGGTACTCCATTATGATTGGTCAATTAGATGTTGTGGATATTCTACCCTAGTGCATTTTATCCAAAAGAAAGGAATACGCTGTCGCAATTAATCCCCTGTTACACGGTATACCATAATATACCTGTCTTTCAAAGAATATTCTTTTATTATTTTTTCTTTACATTGTCATAAGAATTTATGGCGTTTGTTTGCATTAAGCCAGCACAAAAACTTGTCAGTTCTAAAGTTGACCTTAACATGTTGTTTTGAATTCTTGTATGTTATTCTTAAACTTATGTTTATTTTGATTGAAAAACCAGCATTGGGAAAGCAGCAATACGTATTACCAGTTTTCGTGGGGGGACACTGACAATGATCTCAATTTCCCCACGGAGAAACATAAGATCGTTGTCAGTTTTCTCCCGGGGGAAATCGAGCAGAAATCGAGCATTTGGGAAATATAGTTTCTACGACGAGAACTAAATTGGTTATGAAATTTCTCACATTGGGTTAAATGAATTTTGCAAATGATTGAAAATGAGGCTTGCCGAGTTTTTGAACATTTAAAAATTTATTTAACAAGATGTGAGAAATTTCATTGCTAACGTGTTTAAGTTGTAGAAAATCATTCTCTAAAGACATAACGTAAAGCACCCGAGGATTATGTTCCGAATAGATTGGGTGGGAAATTTCTCGTGAGTTGTTCTCTCAATAAAAATGAGAAATATCTTTATCACACCGGTCAGGCGTTGGTTAAATTTGCTAGAAATTAGAGAAAATGACATAAAGAACACCAGAACGTTCTTCTCTCGAGCTTTTAGTCTTGATATCGTATTTGATTAATTAATATCAAACGTCATATGTTATCCTCTTTGAGGCGATTTAATGAACTCCCTTTCCGATAAATAATTTTTTGGTATCTCGTAAACTTCATTAAATATTTATCACCTATAGATAAAAAAACAAGTATTTGTCCTGTTGCTGAAAGCCTGATAACAGAAGGTAGAGGATCGAAGAAAGATCATTTTATTTTTTAGAATATATGTGTAAAGGACTGTAACATATTTTGAAATAAGAATTTCTTGTTCTGTAGTTTCCCTAAGTCTCTGTTTAAATCAAAATCGAAAATGAAAATGAATAGACCCAATTCTGTAAATATATTTGACCTTCGATTTCTAACTACTAAACCAAATTCCTTTCCTCTTGCATTTAAAGTCAAGAATTGTTCTAAAAGCAATCATCGCCAACAGCTGCTATGACAAACGTGATGACTTCACTTTTCCAATAGTCAACTTTCCCTTTCTTTGTAGCAACATTCCAAAAGCACCAGCATACGGAGTTTACATCTCCCAACTCATTCGCTACTCAAGGGCCTGTGGTCGATACAGTGACTACCTTGATAGAGCTCGGTTGCTTACAAATAGGCTACTTAAGCAAGGGTATGTTGCCCATAACTTGAGGTCATCACTACAGAAGTTTTACGGTCGACATCACGATCTTGTGGACCGCTATGAGATATCTGTTTCCCAGATGACAACAGATCTTTCTCTTTGCCAGTAAAGTTTGTTTTTCCTCTACCGGATTTGACTTTACTACCGGAGTTGACATGTTCAACACGGCGGGTGTCTTATAAGAAGCAGGAGATGCTTACTCTACCGGTGCACCTGATCTCACCCATGGTTTTTATTGGGTCCGTGTTGTTCATTTTTGTATATGTGCGTGTCTTCATTTTCTTTTCTGTGTCATGCTCATGTTATGTCTTCGTTTTTTTGTTTTTCCGACGTTGCCATTGTCCTTGGATTGTTCTTTTTAGACTGACGGTTCGGTTCTCACTTACTTTATCAAAGTAATCAGGTACTTCTTTGTCCCAAGTACAAGATTGAACCGACATAAAACTCGAGCACGCGGATATTGTAACTCCCATATAAGATAATTTGGTGTTGCAGTGTTTGAAATTAATTGTATAACTGTGTGTGAAATTTATTTCAGAACTAGACTTCAATATATCGCAACCAGACAAATAATTCTGAACAGTATGCTAGTAGTTAGACTGGTCCGATTTTGAGTTTAACAAGAATTTTTGAGACAAGTTTGGGTAAAAACATGCTAATAACTAAATACAGAACTTATTGTAACTTTGGTTTCTGCATATGGCCATTTCGACAACTTATGTCTCTTCAGAGTAGATAAAATCTAAAAATTTGAAAGACCACAAACTTTGAAATGTTTTAAAACTGAGAGAGAGCAAATAACCAATGTAATGTAAATGGAAAGCCAAAATCAGCTAAGCACAGAACTTTGCACAAGGGAGATACTCATGAGGGCAAAGTAATGTGGAAAGAGAAAGAGTTTAAAAAAACTTAAGATCTATCAAATAAGAGGCAGCTATAATAATTTTGTGGATGTTAACTTGCAAAGTTATTTCAAATCGAATTTTCAAAAAGTAGCAAATCGATCAAAGCTATATCATTTAACTTTCAAATAAGTTATGAATGCTTTTACTGTTTTCTTTGAGGCAGAGTGCGTTGATTTTGGAAGTTTTAACATCTTCAGACATTAAAAAAAAATCTGTGAAATGTTTTCCTTGAAACTATTTTACATAACATTCCATAAAATTTGGACAATTGTGTAAAAACGGGAGTTTTTTCGTTGTCCCTCACATCAGCACTAAGTTTTAAATTGCATTATAGAATGCCAGTAAATCATTAGCTTATTATGAGGTTTCGTAACTTGGTCTTGTCAGGCAAAGTCAAACTTATACTAAAGCCCCAGCCAGCATGACTGGATTTTGTTCAAAAATGATTATTCTTTATGTTCTCCCGGGTATGTTCTTAAAGAAGCAACGAATGCCTTCACAAATTTTCTATTTACAAAATATCAATATTAATTATTCTTTATATCTAAATTAGTCGTAAAATGTAATCACTATAGTTGTTAGTTTTATAATTAATTCATAATTTAGATAAGAAAGTGTATCGACTCATTAATTTATTTAGTATGAAATTCTGCAGATGTGAAGTGCTTAACTAACAAAGTCAGGAGGGAGTTAACTGTGATATGGCAAAGTTTATTTACCACGCTCGTTTGACTTACCCGCGCTAAAAATCATGTGACATGTGTTTATAATATTTATACGACAAGGAGTATTCCTCCGCAGTTAGGAATTATGCATTGCCTTAAATATAATCCCAAATGTTCAGTTACTTAAATTTTACATTTATTGCTTTTAAGTAATCAAATATTTTTATGTTTGCATTAATCGTTCGAATGCAACAGTTTTTTTGAATTTAAGAGTGTCTTGGATTGGGTGTTATTCAATCTGGCGGAATCCTTACCGTCTTCTTCATGTGTGATAGCTATAGTCCCGGGCTGCAACGTAGCTCTTTGGCAAAAAGTCACGTATATTGTCAAGAATAATTAAAGTATTTATAATTTATAAGGAAATTAATGTATACAATGTTTACGCAATAACAGTACATTATTTGAATACCAGAGGGCGTCAATCTTGGATTTGACGGTCAAAATGCCAGGCGAAGCGTAGCAGAGCCTGTAAACGGAAATTTTGATCGTCAAATCAAGATTGACGCCCTCGGGTATTGAAATTATATAATGTTATTGCGATAGTAATGCAATTAAACGGTTTCATGTTCTATTTTAACTTGTGTATTTGTAGCCATACTAGGAATAAGACTAAACAGGGAACCAACCCTTTCCAAGGTGTGTAGATTCTGGAACTGACAGTCAGTTCTGACCAATCAAAACTTCCGTTATAAAAATGTTGCATTAGAATTATATATTACATGACCATCACAGATTTATAACCTACTGTTAAAAAAATGTATATGTTTTACGTTTCTTAACATTCTTCAAGATTGTGGTACGGATTTAGTAGTCTACCAGTACTGGCTTTTATTAGTATGTTTATTTCACTACAAGGAAACGGGATGAAGAATGGGAAGTTTGGATACGCATAAACCGCTACATTTTGCTAGTGTCGGTACCAAGTCTAGCTATCACGAGTTCCTATCGTTATTTATGTTTGTCTCTGATCTGTTATGTGTATTTTCTAGTGTGGTTCCCTTGTGGGATGTGGCCTGTGATTGTAATTTTTTACCATTGTAAATGTTTACTGTTATCTTCACTTTGTAATGTATTGTATTCTAACGTTGAGACAACACACAGGGAACTCGAGAATCTACAAAATGACTGCTGAATGGTTCAATGTGTATGTATGTATGTAATAAAAATTCCAATCAGTAAGCATTTATGCAAAAATCGTTCAATTTGGAATTTTTTATCATAGTTTTGAATATTTCTTGCCGCAGGTAAATGGGAATAATAATAAAATTACCGAACAGAGCAGAAATCCTAGAGACAAAGAGACAAATCGGGTGGAAACTATCGGAAAAATTGTCGACTGCAATGGATCTGACTTGATGCAGTCATCTCAAAAGAAATGGTGGATTAAACCGATTTTATGGCATGCCAAACCTCCCTTTCCATTGCGGTAGTATCCAGTAGCAATTAAACAGCAATTGCTTTTGAAAGGTCGTAGACAGTTGAAAGAAATGATCATTCCAGTACTAGGTGAAAAAGAATCTTGAATCAGAGTTCGGGCAGAAACTTCAGATTTTTCCACAAGGGACTTTTTAATGATCGTATGAGACGGAATTTTTTGAAGCCTTGATTAATAAGGCAATTATGGAGATAACTATGTCTAATAAGAAAGGCTGTATAATAGGGTTCATTTAGAAAAAGATGTATTATTGATGGATTGAACATCATAAATATATTTATAAGTGAGATTGAAGGATCTCACATCTTTTATGTTATGATCTTTTACGAGTTGATGAAGACATTCAGTCTCGCAAGAATTAAGAACAAGTCTGCGAGAAGGGGAGGAGCACAATTAGTGCCCATTGGTATGCCAACTTGCTGTTGATAAATAGCAACCTCAAATTGGACAAATATATTGTCAATTTGAAAATAAAGCATACAGCACACCTGTTTTTCATCGTAGCATACTTTGCTTTTAAATTGGTTTTAAAAAATGGATTTATAATCTAATACAACATTTTTTATTGAAAATGCAAACAATTTTTGAATTATATCTTTGATTCGTGATTTTAATTTATCATGAGGAAGCGTGGAATGCAGTTTTCATGAGAATGTATTTGAGAAAATCAACGGGATTTAAGATTTTCCAATAAATCCTTCGAATTTTTAAGTATCCACATGTGATTTATGTCACTTCGGGTATGAATAGTTTCAATGTATGCTTGAAGCCTATCTTTGACTGCAGACAAAATCATAGTTTGTTTAGTAGAGAATTCAGTAGTTTAGCAAGAAAAAGATACTGCGATGTATGTTTCCTTTTATGGAATTATATGCAATTTTGGTACCCGATATAGGTATCGCAGGTCTTGATTCTTATTTTTTTAGTGTGGATATTCAAGGAGGAAATGAATGACCTGTGATTGGAAAGGATTTCATATTTGCCAACTGAAACTTTTTTGTATGCAGATTATATTACATTTATTTAGTTTTCTCATTTTGTGAATTTTGGCTTTTAACATTATTTATCACACAGCAGGTGAAACATTCATTAGAAAGAGACGCTATTCTGTTGAGGCACTTAAGCATGTTTATGTCATTTGTTGTATCTCCTAATAATTTATTGTTACCTTTATTGCTGATTTCCATAGCAAAGTCCCTAAACCTTTCTTTCTGTGTTCAGGTTTAACATAGATATTTTCCTTATATATACTACTCTCCCGACCCATGGGGAATAGGTATAATAGTACAAAACATAACCAACAATCTCTGAAATAGAAAAGGGGAAACAATTTGAACATAAAGGTTGATGTTAAGTTAAAAATCTCACTTCAGTGTTGATGCCTTACTATTGCAATATCAGTGATTTCAAAATTATGGCTTCTTTGTCACTAGCAATTCAGAGACGTAACAAGGTATAGAAGGTATAGGATTTGGTAAGAAATTTCATATTAAAATCATTACTGTACCAAATGGTGTTAGAGGTATACAGCTATATTCATAGATCAATGTGCAAATAAATAATGTAAAAGCTCTAGAAAATCCACCATAAAATATTTACAATGCACGGTATTTGCTAGACCTAACATCCGAAAAACGAAGAAATCGCATTAATAATAGTTTTAACAAATATTTCAAATTTTTAAGCAATCAATTTACACAAAATACAAATGCAAAAAAAATCGCAGTTATTACCCAATGCTTGCTAATTTTGTTTCGAAGTTTTTTATGATTATTTTTCTGCATATACTCAATTTGTATGCACGTCCTGTTTTTATTAGGTCATTTTAACTTCTCTGGGGAAGTTTTGCTTTTAGTTAACAAATTATATTATGGATCGACGAGTAGATGTATAAACGATCGAGCATATAAACGCTAGACTTAAAATGAGAAGACGGAACCCTTATAGCTGCTTATAGACAACTATAGCAATAACAAATTTTAATCAGTAGGAAATTCTTAAACACCTCATCATCGTTTATAGTTGATTATAAAGACTAATAAAATTATTTACCTTCATTCAATTCTGCAACAAAGCAGTGAAAATACTTATTTTCAAAGCAGTCTTTTCTGAATACAAAAAAATATTTTAAAAAATACGTAGTAAGATTGAGACATTCGCAAGTAAGTATTTTATCTGTATCTAATTTATATGAACTGGGTTGATTTTGGTTGTATTATCACTATCATTAATATCCACAATGGCATTTAACCTTACTCAAGTATTTCATTGGTTTAGACGCTATCATATGGTGGGCATTCGTTATTTATTTGACGCTTAACGTTTAGGGCGTCTGTCATCATTTATGAACTGCTACTTTTAGAACAATCAGCGAATTTGGTTTCCCAATTACAAATGTACCTACTTTTTTTTTGGGGGGGGGGACAGTAAAATATGTTAACAATGATAATTCTACATTGGCGATTTAGCGAAAAACGGATCGGAGGTGACAAACGCTGCTATCATAGAACTTATCACAAAGAACGTAAGGATGTTTTTTTTAAAATAAGTTGTCTCAGATAACATTTGAAACACTAATAATTTCAATCATCCCAAGAATCAAAACAAATGGACAGCTTATATTTTATCATCCATTTGGCCCAAGCGGCCTCCTTTTTGTGCGTCCGACTGTCTGTGACATAGTATTCGGAATTTTTAGTCGTTTATATCGGTTTTGCAGTTATTGCAGTTTGCTGAGAACCTTTTTAGAGATAATCCTTGACCTTGCACTTTGATTTAGGTTACACTATTGCCTTTTTAATTACAACCATACAGCTGAATTAAATTATTGCAGTTACAGTTAACATATGTGTTATGATCTCATGGTCATTTACGCCATATCCTTTCGTAAAATAGTCGAGATATTTATTATCCAGACATTTTTAGAAATTTCAGACGATTTCACATGCTATCACTGTCACAAGATCACTATAAGAGGTGAACCACAGAAGACAAAAAAAAAGAGCTTCATAGGCATTTATCAAGCTTCTAATCTTACCGGTTCTAGCTAATCTCACTTGAATGGCTACGACATAAAATTAGGACTCCCTTTGCCCTGCGCTTGATGCAATTTCAATTGATGATTTTAGGATAATGAATCCGGTTTTCGTATCATTGATTCTGATGTCGCTGACAAGAACCTATGCCAAAAAATGTCCAAATGAGGTTCAACGTAGAATAGTAAAGCCTAAAAAAATATCCTGCATTCTAAGTAGAATCTTGACAAAATCCTACACATCTTCACTTTTTTATATATGTCGCTATTTAAATAAGCAAATGGTTACATACCATGAGAACCATACAGTCAAATGTATTGTTTCTCTCACGCTCTCTGTGATGCAACAAAATGCCTTCAGATGTTGGCACGATATCACTTGGTGCAAAATATCCAAAATGGAAGCGATAATTTGCCCTTGTCCACCAGAATCACGTCTGGGATGCTCCATCTAAAGAGCTCCTGGGATCATCTCCATGTTGTAGGTATAGGCATACCTTGCCTATGCGGAGTAGTCAGGTAATTATAAGGAAAGTCCCAAACCATTGAGACGCTAATCTTAATATATATATAGCATTGTTTGAGTGTGTTGCATTTAGGATCCAAGGGTATTCACCAGCCCATTAGTCAGTACTTTGGTACTGACCTTAAAACCGATTGCATCGAAACTTGCAATATCTGAAATTTGCAAAATTTTGTTTAAAACTAAGGAGTATCTCCCTCATGCAAAGCTCTGTCCTTAGCTGAATTTTTGCTTTTCTATTTAGATCCTTTTGGTTATTAAAGCTCTATCAGCTTTAACATGTTTTACGGTTAACGGACTTCCAAATGTTTTAGTTTAATCTGCACTGGTGAGACATATGTTGTCGAAATGCGCATATGCAGAAAAATAAATTAACAGTAACTGCGGTATTTTGTAATTTGTAACCTTTTGAATGGACCATTGGCACACAGGTACTAAACTTTAAGACAAGTAGAAAATATCAATTAAAATGGTATCAAACGCAGGAAAGAAACGTTCAGCGAGCTGTCGTTATCAGTCAGGTCAAATCAGCCATACCAGGTCAGTTCAAAAAACAGATTATGAGTGCTGTGCGTCTAATTATGAAAGGTAAATAGATTAACTGAGCTTTCAGATTCCTGACTGATGCATATGAAACTTTTTTTATCTATGGTTAACCCTTATTCCAGTGGTCTTGTGATAGTGATAGTCTTATGAAATTGTTTATATATCCCTTATAAAGTTTGGGGATGTTTTGAAACCTGTTAATTGAAAAGCAATACTAAGGTCTAAAGTTCAAGGTCACTGGTAACCAAAATAAAAGTTATGAAATGTGAATACCTACGACATCAAACGACAAAACAATATAAGTCCGGATACGACTTGTCACAGACAGACGGACATGCAAACGAACGGTCACGTGGACAGAATAGCTGATCAGCTATAAGTTGTCAATTTGATGTGAGTCATAGTGTTTTAATTATTTATGTTTTCACATGTTAACAGCTTTTATATATAGAAGTCCTGGCGGTCATTTTGAAGGTTCTATTGTAGCAACGTGTGTCTCATACGATCCGATTCTCAACGTGTTTTGTGGGCATGTGGTGTCTTTGGTCTTCCGTCTTTTGGTGTTCTTGCTTTTGCCTTGTCTCTGGACTTTGATTTGTGTAATCTTGTGCTTTGTTCCTTCGGTATTCTACTGCCGTTGTTTTAAACCCAAGCAAACACGTCGGGGAAATTACTGTTACTTTATGCAAGGTTATTTTCTCACATGTACAACGAATATTGAAATTTTAGCAAACTACACCTCTCTTTAAAGTAAATACAACAAGTGCAAATAAGAAAACGTCATTTCACGTCATTTTGAGGTGTAGGCGGTGCATGAATTATTTGTACTGTGCAGAGTAACAACATAGAATACGTACTAAATCAGTTTGATGCGTGTAAATGATTTCAGTATTTCGCAACTGTCGATTGAACACCTTACCCTTAATTTCATTATTTTTATACATGTGACATTTGACCTTGAATATTTCAAAATCGGTCGGTACGAATATTTGACGACCTAGTTTACCTAAAAGTTCTAATTCAGCGCTTTCCAGTGATATATTATATAGGTGTGTGTTATGTCGGGACATTATGTCAAATTTTTCCTTGCCACACCGTTGCACTATAAGGACTACCATTGGGGCTTCCAAGATGTATCAATCAAATTATCTTATCCCCAGTAATAAAATTATCTGGTGAGGATCAAGTTTTCAAGATAATCTATAACTGTGTCGCCTGCGTTCATGCCGTCGTCCGTAATCCGTCGTCTTGCGTCGTCGGCATCGGCGTCACAAAAAGTTTCTGTCACACTTTTCTCAGGAACCATGCATCCGAGCCTTCTGCAAATTGGCATGGACTATCAGTATGGGGGCCTATACCATGTAATAGAGTTTTGAATCTCTCGCATGCCCACTTCCTGTTTGACGAAACTTAGAATATTTTTTGCTTATCAGGGTTACAAAAAAATTCTGTCACAGTTTTCTCAGGAACCACATATCCCAGCTTTCTGAAATTTATCATGAAGTATCAGTATGGGGACTAATACCGTGAAATTGAGTTATATATCTTTCGCATGCCCACTTCTTAGAATATTTTTTGCTTATCAGGGTCACAAAAAATTCTGTCTCAGTTTTCTCAGGAACTGCATATCCCAGCCTTCTGAAATTTATTATGGAGTATCAGTATGGGGACATATACCGTGTAATAGAGTTATGGATCTCTTGCAAGCCCACTTCCTGTTTGACGGAACTTAGAATATTTTTTGCCGATGGGCGTCACAAAAAATTTCTGTCACATATTAGTCAGGAACCACATATCCCAGCTTTTTGAAATTAAGCATGGAGTGTCAGTATGAGGACCTATACTGTGTAAAAAAGTTTTGGATCTCTCATGCCCACTTACTGTTTGACGGAACTTAGAATATTTTTCGAGTCTTGAAAATTTCTGTCACGTTTTTCTCAGGAACCACATATTCCTGTCTTCTGCAATTGGGCATGGAGTATACTCAAACAACCTATTACCGTGGCATGCTTAAGTCTTTGTGTGTCTTGTCTTTTTTCTAGTTCGTTTACTTTATGTCTATAGGAGTCTAGGACGATGTTTATTTCGCCGAACTTGATTACTCTTTATTCAGGGACCGACTCCGACCTGCCATTGGGTGTGGGATTTTCTCACCGTTCATTGAAGACCTTATGATAGCTTTGAGTTGTTATTACTCCCCTTTGGGGCGTTGTCTCTTTGACACATTCCCCGTTTCCCTTCTTTTTTCTAATACCGTGGTATTTACGATACGCGCGATTCTTCTCTTCTATTCTTAGTACTGTTTTTACTGACTCTAACAGACAGAATTTTGTCTACAGCAGACGATACAGTGAGATATTATCCAGATATGTTTGTAATTTTCGCTACTTTCTATAAAGTAAAAATTCATGCTTCCGGTCAAATCTGTGCATGCACGGTTAAAAATAGCTCCTAAAAACCCAGAAGAGGAAATTCCTTTTGATCCCTATTTTTGGAAATAGAAAGTCAGTGACATGAAACATGTTTTTCTTCTGTTGCTTGTAAAAGAATCATATGGTATTTATACATAATTAAGCTAAGAAATTCTATTTGAAATTAGATAGTTTTTGACTATTTTTAGTTAAGTCAATGAGTTGAGTATATAATTGAAAATTAAGTATTACATAAAAACTACAATTTTAAAAGTCCTAGATACTGTTTAATGGAATTTGATAATTTTATAAAATATCAAACATTTGAGAGTAAGAATTTTATTGATATTCTAAATGCAAGATTTTTTTTCAAAGATTTATCATTAGTTGAATATAAAATGTTAATTTGACCAAAAAATGTTAATTTGACAGTGTTATATTAATTACAATGGCAAGTAAGTAATTATCAAGTAATCATTCACTTTGGACATACCAAACATACAAATGTTATGTATATTCAATTTATGCAAAGATATAAAAATAGAATTTCCAAAATACCACGGTAATAGGTCAAGGTTAATTTTCTTAGAAAATAATTTTGACCGCGTCATTTAGACAGTACTGTGTTTTGTGATATGTAGGAATTACACGAGAATGTCTGTGAAGAAAGCATAAATAATAAGGTATCCAACAATTATAACCTTTTAATTCTAGCTCAGCAATAACAAGATATAACAAGTGATAACTGTGTTCGCAAGCGAAACACAAAAGTCACCCAAACGAACTCCCATATCGGATTTCAAGGCATTACGAGACTCCCTCTGGAAAAAAATTTGGACAGGGATTCCCTCACAAATTAATTTATACATGTTGCTGAAATCAAATATTTACATGCAGAAGAACACGTTTTTCTCAAAATTATAGGTTTCTAGCTTGGTTTCCATGGCAACAAAATACACCATTATCCTTTACATCAAATTTCATACCTTGTTTCAAAAAAAAAAATTGGGACAGGGGTTCCCCTTATAACCTAAGTAATACATATAGCTGTAATGAAAATTCAACAATTGACAATTATCAACAGCAATAACTATTTTCTCAAAATTTCAAGTTTGTTGTATAGTTTCCATGGCAACCATAGTTATTTTTAAATTTCCGATACATTACAATTTTTTTTACAAAAAATTTGGGCAGGGGTAATATATATTGCCGTTATCAAAATACTATTATCAACAAAACTACTATTTTCCCAAAATTTCCGTCTTTTGGTACGGTTTCCATGGCAACGGTTTTTATTTTGAAATTTCCAATACCATGGAACTCTTTCTATCATGGCACACACCTTTCCTATGAAGTTACATTGCGCTAGTATTAAAAGTTTTTGAGATACAGTGAGACATATGGTGCTAAACATTCAAAATTTCATTTTCCCATAGGGTTAACTTGAACAACCCTACCCCTTTTTGAGCCCCCAAATTTACCCTAAATGGACAACTCCTGGAACAATTTTTCCTGATTGCACATCTATATATATATATAAGACTAACATCCTACAAAGTTCCAAAGCTTTAGGTGTTATGGTCCCTGAGATCTGGTTCGGACAACTTCATTGCGACCGGAATAAAGAAGGATGGAAGAAAAATAATAAGAAGAAACGCAACAAAACAAATAAGTCTCCCAACATCGTTTGGGAGACTTAAATATGCAAACAATCTTGGTACCACGGTAATAGGTTGTTCCAGGCTATCAGTATGGGGACCTATACTGTGTAAGAGGGTCAAGGATCTCTTGTATGCGCACTTCCTGTTTGACGGAACTTAAAATTTCTTTTTGCATTATTACGAAGGCGACACATGTCTTCCCTGGAAGACTTACTACGAAGTTCTAAAACTTGTGGGGTTGCGGTTGGACCAACCCTGCAGTATCCCATTGTGTATCAACCCATTCATTCAATCATAAGCAATCAGATTATATATGGTTTAAGGTTTGGGATCTCAATTGTTTTCAAGATATACTGTAATTTTTCAAATGGATGAGGTGTGATGTCGGCACGGACACTTCCTTCAGGCTTCTGGTCTGTATCAACCAATTCATCTTATCATAAGCAATGGGAATGTGAACGGTTTTGTGATGGGGATCTTAACTGTTTTCAAAATATTTTGCGAAACCCCAAAAATAAATCAAATCAAATTCTGATATATGAGATGCACATCTGCATATGTCAAAAAGATTGTGATAAAGTTTCATGATTATCTATTTAGTGGTTCAGGTGGAGTAGCGGATAAGAGATGGGTACCCTAAGGTGTAATAAATAACTAAATACCGAAGTTCGTGTGAATTTTGATTCTGCATATGCGTATTTTGACAACTTATGTCTTTTCAGTGCAGATAAAATCTAAACGTTTGGAACACAATAAAGTCAAAGATATTTAAAAACTGTCAGAATATGATCTAAATAGATAGCCAAAATCAGCTAAGGACAGAGCTTTACACGAGGGAGATACTCATTATTTTCAACAAAATTTACTAAAATTAGATATTGTAAGGTTCCATATAGAATCTGTTTTCGGGTCAGCACCGAAGTACTGACTACTGGGCTGTAATGGACGAACGGACGGACAACCCCATCACTATATTCCCCCAACTTTTCAAGCAGGAGTATAATAATAAAAATAATGGGCGTGGGGATATCCCCTCAGGGTTCTGATATGCATTATTTTATTCCTTTCTCATAAGCAATAAGATTTTTGTAAGCTTATATATTGTACGAAATGGTGCAGACTTGAAAGTGCAGACAAATACGAACTTATTTTGTTCAAAGTTTAAATTATTACCAAAGTCACCAGTAGAATTAATTTTTATGAAGATTATGGTGATGAGCCACATCCTATTCTGTCTGTTAACAGAATTAAGTCTAAATTGAGAGATCTTGGCAAAAAATTTGTGTTTGTACCTGTTGACAAAGCTTCCAACAACGTTGCTCTCTTTGAAAGAAATACTATATCGATGTCCAACAAAACGAATTGGCCAAGTCTAATACTTTCAAACGCACCAATTGTGATGAACAAACTCTCACAAATTAAACAACATTACAAAGATTCAGAAATGCTCAAAGTTCCAACTAAAGATAACACCTGGCCTACAATGTACTGGTTTCCTAAGCTTCACAAAAACCCTACAAGCATCGTTTTGTTTCGTCATCGAGCAACTGTTCTGCTACTACCTTGTCCATCCATTTAACCAGTGCACTTTCTTGTATAAAGAAGTAAATTACAAAATATTGTGAAAAACTTATAAAAACTCTGGTGTCAATTACCTTTGGAGTGTAAAATATTCTATTGAAGTTTTAGATAAATTGCAATCAGTACAAAAACCAGTTTCATCTATCGACAAGTATGATTTTTTTACACTTTATACAACGCTTCCACATAATTTGAAATCCAAATTAACTGATTAAATGGTCTTTTAAATTTTCTTGACTGCAGTTTATTTGTTGTAACAAAAAGCAAGGATTCTTTTCTAATATTACTTACAACAATCATTTCTCCTGGACATGTGATGATACGATCAAAGCACTTAAACGTATGCTTGACAACATTTTTGTTCGTTTTGGCAACATTCTTTATCAAAAAGTCATTGGAATTCCCATGGGTACAAATTGTGCACCTCTCATTGCAGATCTATTTCTTTTCTTTTACGAAAGTGACTTCATGAAAAAATTACAAAATGGACCAATACAAAACAGTGATCAACTTTTTTTCCATTTTCAATGATAACAGCAGGTATATTGACGATTTCCTTACTATTGACAATCCCCAGTTTTTAGATTATGTCGACATCATTTACCCACAACAACTGAAACTTAATAACGCTAACAATGATTCCAAATATTGCACTTTTCTGGATCTAACTATCATCTTTGACTCTTGTAAAATAAAAACTAAAATTTACGATAAAAAAGATAATTTTGATTTATGTATTACTAATTTCCCCTTTTTTTGATGGCGACGTTCCTCTAGCTCCATCCTATGGAGTTTATATTTCTCAACTGGTACGATTCGCATTCGTTTGTTCTACTCTTGACGACTTTAATGAACTTAACTTTACCATCACTTCAAAACTTTTGCAGCAAGATTACAGATTTCATAAATTTTAAATACATTTAAAAAGTTTCATCGAAGATATGAACATTTGATATCTAAATATAATGTCACTTGCAAACCGCTTATTACTAGGGGAATTTATCATTTTCGATTTTACGGAAATATTGAAAAAAATGCCAGAAACTGATTAAAAATCCAGAAAAACTGGGACGGAACTCACATTCTTTACGCAATAGGTGATATCAACAGCATATTCTGCACGTGTCCATTAAATTAGATTTTGGATGACCTGAGGATTTCACACGCATACTGGCCTCTAACTGATACCGCCGACGTCTACTGAAATACATAATGACTCTTTACCAAACCCATCTGGGAGTTTTGAGTTTGATTTTTCTTCCGCAGTGCGACAGTGTTTGACCAGCACACTAGGCCCCTTGATGTAGCCGGCAGTTTATCGGCGAGCACTCCTTGACCCATCTATCAAAATTACGTTTTGTCCCTCCCTTTTCCTTTTCAAGATTGTGGTTATTGAGTTAGTAGTCTATCTGTTTTTGGTTTTATCGTATGTTTATAATCCTATATGGAAACGGGACAGACAAAGGGGAGGTTTGGGTACCCATAAACCGTTTAAACCCTACCTCTGGTTTTCGCTAGTGCCTGTACCAAGTCCGGCTGTCCCGAGTTCCTATCGTTTTTTACGTTTGTCTTTTGTATTTTATTGTGGGGTTTTTTTCTTGTGCAGTTCCTTGTTACTTTGTGGCATATGACTATGTTTTTCGGCCGTTGTGGGTGTTTCCTGTTATCTTTTTTATTCTACGTATGGTTTCGGGGTAGGGATCTCAACTGTTTCCAAGACATACTGTAATTCTTCAAATGGTATGGCTGTGTGGGCAGGGACACCCCTTTCAAGTTTCTGGTATGTATCAATCAATTTATCTTATCATAAGCAGTAATAATGTATGTGGTTTTGGGGTGGGGATCTCAACTATTTTCAAAATATTTTATAATTATTAAAATGGTGGGGATGGGTATAACCCCTCTAGGCTATTGATATGTATTTATTCCTATTCCTATAAGCAGTTAGATTATATACAGTTTTGGGGTTGGGATCTCAACCGTTTTCAAGATAAACTACAATTCTTCAATTCTTCCGTTTGGCGGGCATGTAATGTGGGCGTGAACACCCCTTTCGGACTCAGGGTATTAATAAGCAATAAGATTATATGTTTAAGGGTTTGGATCTTAAGTGTTTTCAAAATATACTATAATACTTGAAATGGGTGGGGTGTGGCATGGTTGGAGACACCCTTTTTGGGCTTCTGGTATGAATCAACCAATATATCTTATCATAAGCAATAAGAAAATATGTGGTTAAGGGGTGGGGATCTCAACTATTAATAATTCTTAAAATTGTTGGCGGGAGGGGATCACCCCTTTGGGCACCAGTATGTATCATCTAATTAATTTATCAGGATTAATAATGATGTTTATGTCTAATGGGTGCTGCTGGCAAAAAAAAAATTAAAGAATAGATGTATTTGCACATTATCACATTAAATTCAATGAAAAAATAACAATTACTTGACTTCGGCAATAAAAGTGAATGTCACAGTGAGCTAATATTTTTTATGTGACACTCTACCACCACCCAATATAAATATATACCAAAAATGAACACATTGGGCATGAAAACAAAAAATCCTACCCAGGACATAAATTCACTACAAAAAATCAATCATTTGACGTTGACATTCAAGGTAAAGGTCACAGTAACCTAATTCTTTTGCATGACACCCCGCAATGACCAAATGCATAGTCATACCAAATATAAACACAATTGGCCTAAGACAAAAAAGTTATGCCATGCACAAGGTTCTATTGGAAGAAGAAGAAGAAGTAGTAGAAGAAGAATTCGGTGTAAGTCAATATGTCTTCCTTCGGTGAAATGGAGACATAATAAAAGTTATGGTATAGTACACCTACTTACTTTCGACGTCGATAACTACTTCATGTCCGCATTTGACAAATTCTGCTAGCTCCTGTTCAATAAATAAAAATGTGATTTGCATATATATTGAACATTTGAAAGTTTTCAATGTTTGAATATTCAATTTTAAGTAAAAAAAACAAGTTAACAACCATTGTTAAAAGGCCCTTGTGCCTACATGCACTGGAATCTCCTGCTGAGTATAACTTGTTCTTATATTTTATATATGACTCCTGTAAATTTTCCTCAACGGGTGTCTGAAATACTGCCTTTTAGTAAAACTAATTGTGCATCTTCCGTTTGATATATGTGTTTCATTCGAGTTGCATATACTTTAGCAATTTAAGCTGGTACGGGAGACTAAACACTGTCAGATAGAATTCTCTGATATTTTCATGACTTACACTTTATTATCAAGGCATTTAGATATTAAAATAAAATTTGGGGGTCACCGGACATATAAGCGTGAAATCGGTCATTTTAAAATTAGCTATTTTGGTTGAAATGATAGAGAAAATTATAGAATTTGATCAAAACTTAAATTTATTTTAGTTACATAAAATAGTTTTTTTTTTAAATTTGGTAAATTATTAGCTAATATAATTGCCTTCGATTTCCATGAAAAAAAAAATTGGGGTCACCGGATTAATTTGTAAATAAATGGCGAAAACCTGTTTTTGTTTTTTTTTTTTTTTTTTTTTTTTTTTCATTTATTTCTTTACAAATTATCTCCCCTTAATAGATCAGGACTTTGCCGAAAAGGTTCAGTTTATTCACGTTTACCGAATAAAAAGGCATATTTGATCTATGAGACATCGAAAATCATTTTGCCAACATTCCCATAATTAATCTTATTTTTTGTGAAATGTGCGAAAAAGATGCGCAGTTTTAAACCCCCGTACTACCTTAAAGATCTACAATCTCATGATGAACTAATATGCATATTCCACCCCTTTACGAACAAGCGTACTTCCAATTGAATATTGACATACGAAAGTGCCTGACACAGTAAGAAGATGGACAAAATAATGAGCTTGCAATAGTAATAAGCTGGACACAATGTGAGGAACATAACAAATTAGTCCCTTTGATCCCTTGTAGCTCAAAAACGGTAAGAGCCACACACAATCTGTTTCCCACAGCTAAAAGCTTACATCAATAGGAATCAAAGGAAAAATCCCGTTGAAATCCGATGAAAATAATTTTTTTTTGGAAATTTCCCCATATAAAATATTGGCCCTCTCTTGTCCCCTATAGCACAGAAACAGTAAGAGCTATGATAAATATGTTGGTGTATTACTGAAAGCTTATATCTAGAGGAATTCAAAGAGAAAAAACACTTCAATTTAATTAAAAATTAATTTTTACCAATTTTGAAAAATTGCAATTATGGTCTCTTTAACCCCTATACATGGAAAACGGTGAGAGCTACGTTTAATCCGTTGCATACGTCTGACAGCTTACAAAGAGACTAATCCAAAGAAATCCGATGAAAAATATAATTTTGGTTAATCTACACATTTGAAACTTTTGCTCAGTTTGGTTCCTCATAGCTCCGAAAGGAAACCAGTTATCAAAAATCTGATTGCTAAGCACCATGTTTATTTGTCATAATGAATCCATTACAAAAAACTGTATCAAAACCGGATTAAAATTTAAAAAAAAAGACTCCTTAGATTGGCCTCTTTGGACCCCATTAATCTCATAAACGGTAAAAGCGACATTAAACGTTGCCATACTACAGTTTGGAAATTTTCCCAGGAACACACAGAGGTAAATCCCGTCAAAGTTATAAATAATCTACAGCCACCTTTATGAAAACAATGTCAGTTTTCGGCCCTTTCTTAAAAAGTTCGGGACCAAACTTACCAAACCAATTCCAGTCTTCCTTTTGTGACAAGGAACAATGTCGTGAAATTTGATTAGGATACATTTACTGGAACTAAAGTTATTGACTAAAAATTTAAGTGCCTACAACGACAAAGATGACGAGACCACAACACCATTATGCGACTTCAATTTTTTTGCGGTCGTATAAAAATACATAAATAAGTGAGACATTCATGTACGCCTTCGAATGAACACACTTGACATATGTTCTTCTTGTATGACAAGGTGACGGACAGATACAATGTGACAGAATGATGATCAAATCACAAATATGTTACCTTTATCAAGGAGAATACTACATCACAATCTCCAGGTTGTACTTGACGTATTTGGTATCTATCCATTGAAAAAGATTGAAGCGGAAGTATATTGTAAAATAAATAAATCATGAAACTTCATAAACAGATGTGGAACAGACTAATAAAAAAAACAACTCGTAACATAAAACGTTGTATGGATTTTTGATTTATCAAAGCAGAACATTATGTGAATCTTTAAACAAAATTAGTTCAAAAAAATTTATGAACTTAAACCAAATTATTATTTTGGTGTAGAAGGAAAGTTGCGTCCGAATACCTTTCCATAAAAAGTATCCGGCAGGTCTGTATCTCACCCTATTTGGGCACCAGCATGGGAACAATGTTTAACATTAGACCCTACGGGAAGCACATTCAAAGATCTTCTCAAAAACTGCTAGGCAAATTATAACGAAACTTAGTCATAAAAGTCCTTAGATGGTTCGCTTCAAAAAAGGTTTGCGACAGATCTGTGTCAAATCAAAGATTGCTGCCAGTGTCTAGCATTTTTTTGGAAAATAAAAATGGTATAGTAGTCCACAATCAAACAGTAAAATACACAAAGATGTACAAATAAAAAATAACTATAAATGACAAAAGAGAGAAGAAGGTTAAATGCCTTACGTTCTTCCCATGTGGCCTTCAACTAGGGGGCTATCGGGCTGAAAACGGAGAAGGATGTTAAAATGACGAAAATGTTATTTTTATACATATTTTTACATTGGGCCTTATCAGAATTAAGTAATATTTTAATAATAACCAAACTTAGTCACAATCCTTCAAATCAATATTTGTTTAATAATGGACATCAACAAAAATTGCTGAACTAAAGTCTCAGAAGCATTAAATATTGGTCATATATATTATGTAGTACTCACTATTGCGATTTGTTTGATTTAACTCCTAGTTGGTGATAAATGGGGATAATGCAAAGAAATTTAGCAAAGTCATTCAAGCGTAAAATGTAGGTAAAAGACACTTAATTGTCTTTGATTTGGATACTACTCATCAAGGTGATTTATTTGATGCAACATCATTGTGATAGCATGTTAAATTGTTAAGAAATAACCCTAAATGCAAAATTTAACAAAAATAACTGAAGCTGAAGCGTAAAATATAGGTTAAAGCCACTTAATTCTTCATAATTTGGGTAACACTCATCATGGTGATTAATTTGTTAAGATATCATTGTGTTATGATGTGTAGTTCATGAGAAATAGACCTAAACACACAAAATTAACAAAAGTCACTCAAGCGTAAAATATAGGTCAAAGCTACTTAATACTTAGTGATTTGGGTAGTGCTCATCAAGGCAAATAATTTGAAGAATCTACATTGTGGTATGATGTGTAGTTGTTGAGAAACGGACTTAAACAAAACGAATTGGTCAAGTCTACTACTTTCAAACGCACCAATTGTGATGAAGAAACTCGCACCATGCAACATTACAAGGATACAGAAATGCTCAAATTTCCACCTAAAGATACCACCTTCCCTACAATGTACTGGATTCCTAAGCTTCACAAAAAAACCTACAAGCATCGTTTTATTTCGGCCTTGAACAACTGTTCTACTACTAAACTGTCCATCCAGTGCACTTTCTTGCATAAACGAGTTAATTATGAAATATTGTGAAAAAATCATCAAAACTCTGGTGTCAAAAACTTTTGGAGTGTAAAAAATTCTATTGATGTTTTAGATAAATTGCAATCAATACAAAAACTAGTTTAATCTATCGACAGTTTAATTTTTCTACACTTTATACAACGCGTCCACATAACTTGATTAAATCTAAATTGGGACAACTGATTAAATGGTCTTTTAAATTTTCGGGACTGCAGTTTATTTGTTGTAACAAAAAGCAAAGATTCTTTTCTAACAATCACTCCCCATGGACATGTAATGATACGATTAAAGCACTTAATCTTCTGCTTGACAACATTTTTGTTCGTTTTTGCAACATCGTTTATCAACAGGTCATTGGAATTCCCATGGGTACAAATTGTGCAATTTTCATTGCAGATCTTTTTCTTTTCTGTACGAATGTGACTTCATGAAAAAAGCTACAAAATGGAACCATACAAAACACATGAAACAGTGATCAACTTATTTCTATTTTCAACGATAACACCACATATATTGACGATATCCTTACTATTTACAATCCCCAGTTTTTAGATTATGTAGACATCATTTACACACAGCAATTTAATAAAGCTAACAATGTTTCCAAATATTGCCCTTTTTCTAACTATCATCGTTTACTCTGGTAAAATAAAAACTTTACGATGAAAGGGATGATTTTGATTTCAGTATTTCTTATTTCCCTTTTCTTGACGGCGACGTTCCTCTAGCCACATCCTACGGAGTTTATATTTCTCAACTGGTACGATTCGCACGCGTTTGTTCTACTCTGGACGACTTTAATGAACATAATCTTATTATCACTTCCATACTTTTGCTGCAAGGCTAAAGATTTCATAAATTGTTAGATACATTTAAAGAGTTTTATCGAAGATATGAACATTTGATATCTAAATATAATGTCACTCACAAACAGGTTATTACTAAGGGCATTTGTCATCTTCGATTTTACGGAAATGTTTTTAAAAAATGCCAGAAACTGATTAAAAATCCAGAAAAACTGGGACGTTACTTAAATTCTTTACGCAAAAGGGGATATCAACAGCATATTCTGCATGTGTCCGTTAAATTAGCTTCTGGATCCAATGACCCGAGGATTTAACACGCATACTGGCCTCTCACTTGATACCGCCGACGTCTGCTGAAAAACATGATAACACTTTACCAAACCCATCTGGGAGTTTTGAGTTTGATTTTACTTCCGTAGTGCGACAGCGGTGTTTTACCAGCAGACTAGGCTCCTTGAGCTAGCCGGCAGTTCAGCGGCGAGCACTCCTTGACCCATCCTTCAAAATTATGTTTTGTCCCCCCCCCCTTTTTTTCAATATTGTGGTCATGGAGTTAGTGTCTACCTGTTTTGGGTTTTATTCGTATGTTTATTATACTATTGGAAAAAGAGACAGAGAAGGGGAAGTTTGGGTACCTATAAACCGGTTTAACCCTACCGCTGGCTTTTGCTTGTGCCGGTACCAAGTCCGGCTGGCCCGAGTTCCTATTGTTGTTTACGCTTGTCTTTTGTATTTTTATTGTGCAATTTTTCTTGTGCAGTTCTTTGTTAATTTGTACCATGTGATTATGTTTTTCGGCTATTGTAGATGGTTCCTGTTTTCTTTTTGTTTTTTTTTTGTTCTATTAAACGCAAAATGTAACAAAAGTCACTCAAGCGTAAAATGTAGGTTATTGATCTGTGATTGTTGGTGAATCTGGTAGTACTAATCAAGGTGCATGTTCCGATGTAATATTATTAAATATCACCAGAGGTTACCAAAATATGGACCTAAACGCAAAATTTAACATCGGGACGTACGAACGGAAGGACGGACGGACGGACAGACTGACGAGGGTAAATCTATATGCCCCTTCTACTTCGTGGCGGGACATAATAAATATAAAAAAGTGTTACTTTCTATGACAAGAAATAAATGTAAGCCTACTTATACCTGCATAGCTACATAAGTGCTACTTTAAACCGATGTGCATTTCTAGTTTTTCCAACTGCACAACCAAAGCTCTTTTCTAAGCTCTTGTGTCAAAAAATAACCGCAGTTAAAAATTGCCTAACGGCATACATATATGTTGATAACGCTTAACCAGTACGAACGGAAGGACGGACGGACAGACGGACGAGGGTAAATCTATATGCCCCTTCTAGTTCGTGGCGGGACATAATAAATATAAAACATAGAAAGCAGCCACAGCCTGCTAAGCTCACCTCGTTACACAGTATTGTCACATGTTGCACATGTCAATAACCAGGAATGGATTATAATCATTCATTTAAACAGATTCAGTCATGCATAAAATG